>CAXITT010000003.1:353863-363863 GCA_964033795.1 Lymnaea stagnalis | reverse complement strand
ACGATTTTAAAAGTAAAGTGTTCGCCACCCAACCCAAAAGACTCGTATCCGGAATTTTGATCGAAAGAAATTTGATCGAACGGAAATTTGGTCCAATCTTTTTTTTCAGTTCAAATATTAAAATTTTGCTTCAAATTTCTTTTTGAACACCTCATTTTGTTTGACTATATAGTAAAGTGCGTTCAAAAAAAAAAATTGACGAACATTTTCTTGACTCGGATGCGGTAGAAAATAGTAATAAATTGTAGAATACCTTGTCACTAATACAATGCGTAATACGCCTGGAATTTTCTGTAGAACAGACTATAAAAAAGCAGGGAGGACGATAAGATATTATTCTTTACGGGACGACAGGCTAGCATGTATCTTTAGAGCTGTGTCTACTTATATGTGTAAATTCGTATTCATCATTGTAATTTTGTTTGGCACATTGTAATTCTCATCCACTTTTGTACCGGTACAAGAGACACAATACTCTGTAATTTTCTTTATGTTAATGATTTTAATTATATTTCTTTTATTTTGTAATCCATAGTGACTTAATAAAACTTATCAATTGCAGTTCGCACTGTTTTGAGTGTCGTATTCCTTTTTATTGTTTTCATCAGTTGTTAGCGTCTTGTTATGCACTGCTTTGGAGCGAGCCATACTTGTAAGTAGGATATTCATTTCTCCCTACGAATAGCAATGCGTAACACTTGAAATAGTAGAACAAAGTATGTGGAATCTTGAAGTAGTAGAACAAAGTATGTGGAAGCTTGAAATAGTAGAACAAAGTATGTGGAAGTTTGAAATAGTAGAACAGAGTATGTGGAAGCTTGAAATAGTAGAACAAAGTATGTGGAAGTTTGAAATAGTAGAACAGAGTATGTGGAAGCTTGAAATAGTAGGACAAAGTATGTGGAAGTTTGAAATAGTAGAACAGAGTATGTGGAAGCTTGAAATAATAGAACAAAGTATGTGAAAGCTTGAAATAGAAGGAAAAGACTATACCAGAAGAACGTTTCGGCCTAGAGCCTTCGTCGGCAGACAGGACAAATGGAGGAACACCACAAAATAGAGAGTAGCTAACGAAAAAATGCCAACGTTCTGAAACTAATATTATTGCCTGAAGTTGTGTTTTCCGAAACCAAGATGACATGACTGTACATAGAGTACGACATGTTCTTCCGTGCCGCCTCTTTGTCTGGTACGGCCTTAAACAAATGTCATGTCGGTGTGACATGGCTGTGAGGAACATTATGAAATGCATTGCAAATAGGGGGTCAAGGACTGGGGCGCGGGGGTTGGGGGGATTTGTAGGATTTCTAAAATGACCCCCCCCCCTTCCAACCCACTGCCCCACTCCCCCCAGAATATATATTTATCTCTTAGCAAATCAAACAGAACGGGAAAGCCATTCCTCTGGTTTCTTGTGGCATTTTACCAACGACCACGGCACAACGACCAATGCACAACGACCACGGCACAACGACCTAAATGACCTCAATGTAATATATGCTATTTATTCCCCCCCCCCTTTTTATGTCACCCAACTCCCAGCTGCGAATGTAATCCTCACATCTTCGTCACGTCATCTATGGCCTATGGAATAACAACTCTCGAAACTTTAAAAAACAAAACAACAAAACAACAACAAGTCCCCTGCCTTCATTCATCACCTTCAAGCAAATATCACGTCAAGAAAGAAAATCACCAACTTTATTGAGCAATACCTATTAATTAATAATTCTCATTACCTCCCATTTTATTATCTCGCTTTTTTTTTATTCTCTCCCTTTCAGTGCCCGCGGCGGAAGTGGCCGGTATTATATCAGGAGGAATCACTGTGATCGTGTTTGCTGCTGTGGTGGGCGTACTGTGCTGGAGGTTCCCGTCGTGTCGGTCCAGGTCATTCTGGGACAAAAACATCAAACGGGCCATCCGGAAACTCTACGGTAAGAGGTCAACGGTCAAAGATCATGTGACTTTGAGTGGGCGTTGGTATCACGTGACGACAAGCGGAAGCAGTCGTCATTTCAGGAAATTGATTGTAATAATAGCGGGGGCTGTCCTAAACAGGGTCATTTAAGGGGCTGTCCTAAACAGGGTCATTTAGGGGGCTGTTCTAAACAGGATTATTTAGGGGCTGTTCTAAACAGGATCATTAAGTGGGCTGTTCTAAACATGATCAGTTAGGGGGCTGTCCTAAACAGCATCACTTAGGGGGCTGCTCTAAACAGGATCATTTAGGGGGCAGTCCTAAACAGGATTATTTAAAATATTTATAACACAGGGTATCTTTATCATTATGTCATGACAAAATTAAACTCAATATAACACCAACGTTCCATACACCAATACCCACATACAACAATAAAAGATACACCAATAACCACATACAACAATAAAAGATACACCACTACCCAAATACACAACAATAAAAGATACACCAATAACCACATACAATAATAAAAGATACACCAATACCCACATACAACAATAAAAGATACACCAATACCCGAATATACAACAATAATAGATACACCAATACCCACATAAAACAATAAAAGATACACCAATACCCACATACAACAATAAAAGATACACCAATACCCATATACAACAGTAAAAGATACATCAATACCCACATACAACAATAAAAGATACACCAATACCCACATACAACAATAAAATATACACCAATACCGCAAAGTCTAAAACCCAATGCACCGATGTCACATACACCAATACCCAATAATACACCAATACCCCATAAACTAAATACACAACAATACACCAATACCTTATACATTATTACCCAATCAAACACCAGATATCACACCAATATCACATACACTAATTCCCAACAACACACCTATAGCCCAAAAACTAATACCCAATAATACACCATTACCCTATAAACTAATACCCAATAATATAGCCCTACCAATACCACATACACCACATACATTCATTACATTTTGAAAACCACATAAGAACAATAACAAAGGAATACGTTTACGGGAAGATATTCTGAATCTTTGCAATTTTTAAGGATAAACACATTTAAAAAAAATTACTTACTTTTAAAGTAAACTTGTTGAAACGATGAAGCCAAAAGCTTTCAAATAATTTTTAAGGATAAACACATTTAAAAAAACAACAACTTACTTTTAAAGTAAACTTGTTGAAACGCTGAAGCCCAAAGCTCTCAAATAATTTTTAAGGATAAACACATTAAAAAATAAAATTACTTACTTTTAAAGTAAACTTGTTGAAACGATGAAGCCAAAAGCTCTCAAATAAGCTGGCGACTATCACATTAAAAGTCTACGTGGGTACGCCTAGACTAAATGTTTGGTAACCATGAAGCTTGATGTATTTTTGTGATGATCGTTTACGTACGATCTTCTCCTCCGTCGTCGGTGTTGAGGATCTCTTGTTGAAGATCATTCACGTTTAAAACAACCAATCAGGAACTGTGTGATTGTTACGCTTCAATAGGTTGATGTAGAATGCCTCAATTTTTTTTGGAACAGTGACTTCAAGGTTCTTAATGACTACCACGCACAATTCATTTTATGTCCAATTTTTAAGGCTGTGCATAATTTGCGGATGGCTGGCAAAATTCATCAATAACCCATACACCATATTCCCCTAGGGCCGTGCGAGGGGGTTGTGAAGGGGGTCTCGCCGCGGGCGCCATCTTCAGAGGGCGCCATCTTCAGAAGGCGCCTTCTTCAGATGTGGGAAAAATATAATTTTTCACGATGTTTACTTACATATCTATAACTTTGGGATAGGGCGCCAAAGATTAGGGCGCCAAAGATTAGGGCGCCAAAGATTAGGGCGCCAAAGATTAGGATGACATAGTTCAGGCTTAGCCCCCCCCCCCCCCGGCACAGCTTCCGCTTGCCACAACCCTCTATGTACCGAAGCCCTGTACATCGCCACCACATACATCAATAAACCATTCAACGTACATCAATACACCATTACCACATAACATCAATACACCATTGCACACGCATCACTGCACCAATACACATATACATCATCCACCATGACGCATACACCATGTCACATACACCAATACACCATTGCACATGCATCACTGCACCAATACACATATACATCATCCACCATGACGCATACACCATGTCACATACACCAATACACCATTGCACATGCATCCCTGCACCAATACACATACATCATCCACCATGACGCATGCACCATGACACATACACTAATACACCATGACACATACATCAATACACCAATACACATACATCAATACACCATTGCACATGCATCAATACACCATTGCACATGCATCACTGCACCAATACACACACACCATCCCCCATGACACATCCACCATGACACAACCACCATGACACATCCACCATGACACATCCACCATGACACATACACCAATACACCATTACCACATACATCACCCCCCCCCCCCCCCCCCCCCACCACCATACAGCGCGAAGCCTTCATTCACGGACAGGTCTGAGTTGTCCCATGATTTGTTTTGTGTGACGTGATAATTGCCGCTAAACACGAGCATTAAACCCGTAACATTGCCAGTCATTATTTCCTAAGAGGGAAACCAAGACGACGCAAGTTCAAAATCTAGCGAAATATGTCCTGCTTTCACTCTAAGGGACTGCCACGCCGGAAAATATCGAACCGTGGGCTTATTGATAATAAGTCTGTGATTAAAAGTCTGTCTTATTGTAGCAGACTAATGTCTGTACGAGGTTGGGTTTTTATTTGGTTTTTAGGGTTAATTTTCGTTTCAGACATGTTAATGTTTGAGGATTAAAAAATAAATAAATTATGCAAGTCTTTTGTGTAAATTCTTGTACCAACATTGTCATGCCTTATTGTGTACATTCTTGTAACACACATTGTCATGCCTTATTGTGTACGTTCTTGTAACACACATTGTCATGCCTTATTGTGTACGTTCTTGTAACACACTTTGTCATGCCTTATTGTGTACGTTCTTGTAACACACATTGTCATGCCTTATTGTGTACGTTCTTGTAACACACATTGTCATGTCTTATTGTGTACAGTCTTGTACCATACATTGTCATGCCTTATTGTGTACGTTCTTGTAACACACATTGTCATGCCTTATTGTGTACGTTCTTGTAACACACATTGTCATGCCTTATTGTGTACGTTCTTGTAACACACATTGTCATGCCTTATTGTGTACGTTCTTGTAACACACATTGTCATGTCTTATTGTGTACAGTCTTGTACCATACATTGTCATGCCTTATTGTGTACGTTCTTGTAACACACATTGTCATGCCTTATTGTGTACGTTCTTGTAACACACATTGTCATGTCTTATTGTGTACAGTCTTGTACCATACATTGTCATGTCTTATTGTGTACGTTCTTGTAACATACATTGTCAACGTCTTATTGTGTACACTCATGTATAATAAAAGTATTAATAGTGCATATTCTTGTACATTCTTGTACCCTACATTGTCATGTCTTATTGTGTACATTCTTGTACCATACATTCTCATGTCTCATTGTGTACATTCATGTATTATAAAAGTATTAATAGTGCATACTCTTGTGTGTAAATGTACTGGGGACGATCTTCTGCCTTACTTAATACAATTTGTGTCCATAATGTTGTATGGAATATATGTGTATGTGTACGTGCTAGTGTTGGGAGCATACGTGTAAATGCTGTGTACATACTAATGTCTGAATGTTTAGGTTGGATGGCATGTGTACTGTGTACATACTGATGTCTGAATGTTTACATTGGAGGGCCCATGTGCACATACTGATGTCTGAATGTTTACATTGGAGGGCCCATGTGCACCTACTGATGTCAGAAAACATGCCTGTGCTGGGATAAAATAAACAAAGGAGATGTGTTAAGATTTTTTTGGTATTGCCCAGATCAACGAAGGCGACGCCCAGCCTGGCGTGTAGAACGGACAGAGGAGGGTTAGCACCAGCAACGGGAAACCGATGAGATCGGGCTAAATGAAAGTCAACACACTACGTCTAAATCATCTTAAGCCTTAAAGCAGCCTTGCGTTCCTTTAATGAATTAATGGGGCCGGAGGCATGCGTTACGTAACGTTGTTTTATGGTTGTTGTTATACCTTAATCTTGTTAAGCTATTGCTCGTTAGGTGAACATTGCATCACAAAGAACTGGACATAGTGTATATAGAAAGGAAAACAAAACCAGGGATGTTAACAATATTCAAGTTAATTATTCTATTAAGTTGATATAAAAATACAAACTTAGATATATATATAGAAATTTGAAGAAAAAAAACAACCTATATTAACTTACAGCACTGCAAGCGAAAAAGTAAAATCCTCGAAAGGTAAAAAATAATTAATAGGGCACGGCCCTGTAATGTTTTTATATTACGTCGCTTAAATGTCTAGGCAAATTAGCAAAACACTCTCCAACGCCGGGGAAGGTTGCCGGCTAATTTACAGGGAGGAGTTGGAATCGTCCAGAAGAGAAATTCCAGAAATTGCATCAGCCGATTTCTTCAGAACAGATTAAAAACGTAAACAGCCTTTTGCCAATCGATGGAGTGTAGGGAGTGGCGGCACGGCGCTACACATTTAATGAGTGACGTCACTATCAAAACAAAGAAAGGGGCGAGAAATGGTGGACGCCATACTTTGAAAGTAAAGTTAGGTTAGCACGCATGCTATAACAGTCTATAATTTCGTATGCATATTTTACTTCTGGTGTGACCTGCTTCCTTTTCGAACACCCCCCCCCACTCCTCCACAACTCCACATGTTTTATTTTAATGGTATTGATGAAAAAGAGGCCGTCGTGCGTGACGTGTCAACTCAGGTATAAAAGAATTCTTTAGAGGGAGGCAAATATGATATCAGGTAAGAGCCACGGACATGGTTTAGGACTGCCCTTAGGCCTCTTGTTTAAAGGCCGACAGGTAGGGCGTGGGATTATCCGTGAGCCTATTTTGTAAAGGCCGGCAGGTAGGGTGTAGGTCAATTTCTTATAATACCCGGACCCGGTGTAAAAATTAACTGCACCCGGTTAAGCCCTAGAAATCGAATATTTTCAACATCCTATAGGATACAATAATATAATGATCTAATATTTTCAATATCCTGTAGTATACAATAATATAATGATCGAATATTTTCAACATCCTGTAGTATACAATAATATAATGATCTAATATTTTTTAAATAATTTTGTATTCTACACTATAATGATCAAATCCGCTCACAACCATATACTATAATATATAAGAATCTAATCTATTCATAAGCATACAGTCTATTTAAAGGCTATTGATACCAGCTCTGCTGACCACACTAGTCCAGACTTTTACACGCCATTCTCCTTGTCTCTTAAGTGGCAGCAACCCAAAACATTTCAACACATTTTGTTCAATGAAAAGTCCCAAAGTCGAGATTCCAACTGAAGTGATTAGCCACCCAGCTCGGTTCGATACTCCGTGAACGACTCGATCTTTGGAATCGATTCTTGGCCTTCCAGCGCTTTAATCCGTACATGGTTTTAGGCTTTGATCAGAAGGCTGCGAGGCTTCGGGCGCGAAACCCAATGAGGCGTCCGTGTGATTAGACACTGATTTCAGTGGAAGGTTTCATCAGGCATGGGGGGCCGGGGGGGGGGGGGGGGGGGGTAAAAGATAGTTTTGGGGAGGGGGGGGGGGGGGGGGGGGGGGGGGGGTTGGATCAAAGTTAATGTTTGCTGGCGTAGGTGGGGGGTGAGATGGGGCGTGAGATGGGATGAAAAGTGAAGGAGAAAAACATTGTTTTTCCTTTTTTTCTGGAAACGTCAGGTATTGATGTGACATTGTTCGCAGGAGGGGCAATGGTCGGGCTAAAGATGATGGCGAAAGATTAATGAAATAGGCCGGAGGTGAGGTTAACATTATCTAATCTGGGAATGAGGTGACTCAGGGTAGGACGAAACGGTGGGAGATGTTGAGAGAGTTTACAGACACTTTGCCAATGAATGTGCACTGAATATTAAAAAATAAAAAATAGTGCTTTGTCATTGGTGCAAAGACGTGTATTGGTTAATGATAAAAGACATTGACTTGGTCGTTGATGTAGACCAGTTTCTTGGTCGATGATGATGTAGGCCAGCGTCTTGGTCGATGATAAAAGCCAGTGTCTTTGTTGATGATGTAAGCCAGTGTCTTGGTCGATGATAAAAGCCGCTGTCTTGATCGATGATAAAAGCAACTGTCTTGGTTGATGATAAAAGCCACTGTCTTGGTCGATGATCAGATTGCTTTGTTTGTTCTTCTGTCAGGTCTGGGATGTTCAGTTGGAGGAGGGATTGGTTATCTTGTGTATGTGTCGTCAATTTGTACGTTTTGTGTCTGATAGATGTGTCATAGGTGGTGTTACGCACTGCCTTCTATTGTGAGAAATTAATCTCTTATTTTTAATTTTATGGCTCATTCAAACAGTGCCTAACAAAGGACGATACCATAGAAATACGATAATAAAGATACGACACCCAAACCAGCTGCCAGTTACAATTAATATGATTTACCTTAGTAATAATACAATAAAAAACAAAAGAAATATAATTATAAATCATCAACTTACAGTATAGTAGATCGTGTACCGGTACACAGTTAATACAATGTGCCAATTAACAATGATGAATGCGAAATAAACACATATGTGCACACAAATACACAAAGAATAATACACGCCTCGTAAAGTTAATAATAGCTATCTGAATCCCCCCCCCTGTGCCATTCAATCCTTTATATATGTGGGTCTACCGACGCGTAAGCCCTGCCTTCCATAGGCTCCTCAGCATTTGTTTACATTTCTAGAACAAATCGAGATCATTCGACAAGATACTAGGAGACAGTCTAACCATGTTGAATTGGTAAACACGACAGATCAAAAGAACTAGCCCCGCCCATCTATGAAGCGAGCGTCTGCTTAATAATCTAATTTAAGGTCAAGCGAAGTTCACGTTGCGTCTAACACATTGTGTCATAGATTGCCTCATAGATTATGTCATCGATTGCCTCATATAATGTGTCATAGATTGCCACATGGAGTGTGTCATAGATTTCCCCATAGATTGTGTCATAGATTTCCCCATGGAGTGTGTCATAGATTTCCCCATAGATTGTGTCATACAATATAATAATTAGCAGTGAATAAACATTTTTATCACGGAGAATAATAAGTTTCATGTCATCTGATGTGCCCCAACGTTCCAAGGACTAAGGGACATGATGATGATGACATACTGACCACATCATCTGACTTGACAGTTACTGACCACAGCATCTGCCTTGACAGTTACTGACCACAGCATCTGACTTGACAGTTACTGACCACATCATCTGATCTGACAGTTACTGACCACATCATCTGACTTGATAGGAACACTCATAATTCTTGTTCAATATATCCGAAGCAGTGTTGGAAAGCTGAGTTATGGTACATTTGAAAGCTAAGGTGATCCTTCTTACTATTGTTATCATTATTGCCCCCCTCCCCCCATTCGGCTAGGGGGAAAGTCTTGAGTTACAACCGGTGGAATTTTAGGCCTTAAAAAAAATTAATCATGTATCCAAGTTCATCTGATATACCCGAATGAAGGAATCACAGATGTAATATCGTTACCTAGATTTGCTAAACGGTAATACTTAAAAAAAAAAAAAAAAAAAGTACCAGTGAAAGAGTTCTCCATGTGATCAGAAAAAAAAAGTGGTTTCTATTTTGTGACAACTATGGCCACAACTCATTTTAATTGGCCCTGGTTTTGTATATGAGAATGGTCAACTTAATTTAAAAGGCTGTTTAAAACAGGGCTTCGGCAGCTCTTTGTCAATATTTTGCAAAAGTTGCATTTTTTAATTTCTTTAATGTGCCAACCTACAAGTCTACTGTATAAGATGACATTGGAGTAATCCACAAGTATTGTTTGTTTGTTTGTTTTTTTTTTTTTTTTT
>CAXITT010000003.1:331904-344926 GCA_964033795.1 Lymnaea stagnalis | reverse complement strand
ACCCTGTAACAGGCTCTCTAATTAAAAGTACAAGCATATTATTACCCTGTAACAGGCTCTCTAATTAAAAGTACAAGCATATTATTACCCTGTAACAGGCTCTCTAATTAAAAGTACAAGCATATTATTACCCTGTAACAGGCTCTCTAATTAAAAGTACAAGCATATTATTACCCTGTAACAGGCTCTCTAATTAAAAGTACAAGCATATTATGACCCTGTAACAGGCTCTCTACAAAATGCTAACAGGAGCGAACATGTACATTGTCGCCTCTCTCTCGCTCCCTCTAGCTCTCTCTCGCTCCCTCTAGCTCTCTCTCTCTCTCTCTTTCACTGACACACCCACACACACAAACGCACACTCCAGAGAGAGAGAGAGAGAGACAGACATAGAGAGAGAGACAGAAAGAGAGAGAGAGACAGAGAGAGAGACAGAGAGAGAGAGACAGAGAGAGAGACAGAGAGAGAGACAGAGAGAGAGACACAGAGAGAGACACAGAGAGAGAGAGACAGAGAGAGACAGAGAGAGAGACAGAGAGAGAGAGAGACAGAGAGAGAGAAAGAGAGAGAGACAGAGAGAGAGACAGAGAGAGAGAGACAGAGAGAGACAGAGAGAGAGACAGACAGAGAGAGAGACAGAGAGAGAGAGACAGAGAGAGAGAGAGAGAGAGCGCTAATTGAAATGGTAGACCCTTTAGAAAACACAGCCGTGCCCATGAAACAGCTGGAGAAAGCGCGGGGCCATGCTGAACACGCGTATGGCGTTATCCGATACATGCCTCAAAAAACAAGCAAAAAAGAAAAAAACAACAACAAAAAAACAGTGTCAACCCAGTTTTATAATTTAAAGATTTTTTTTTCTCGAGTTTGCAAAATTCCGCAAAATTCCCAAATGGCGTCCCCTCTCAGCGGTTTTAAAAGGACAACAAAGGGGCGCTATCCAACTCGCCTCTCTTAGGGAATCCAGACATTAGGGGGAGACAAAATATTCAATGGCGAGTATCACAAATAAGAGTTATCTGCCCCATGAAATCCCTCAGGGTCAGGGGTCGACACCGGAACACGTCGGCATCCATTGCTATGCAAATGCCGGGGGTGGGGGTGGGTGGGGGAGGAGGGACAGTAATCTGGGATCGAAATTCATGTCTAGTAGAGGTACTGGTCCTTGTCCACACCCCACCCACTGGACAAGGGCGGAAATCCCACAGCAGTTAGGGTGTGAATAATTTATTTCCCCTCTCAAGCTATGGGATTTCTCATTTATATATTGGTGTCATTGACTTGAGACTCACAGTTCTCTAGTAAATTAGCGGTGTCATTGACTCGACACTCACGGTCTCTGTTACTAAACACATACACACGGAGTCGGCACAAAAGAAAGAAAAAAAAACCACAACACTTTTAATAGAATAAAATTAAAGAGAAATTTGTAAGAAAAAAGACGGCAAAAAAATTAAGCCCACTGTGGGATTGGATTTAGAAGCGATGTCTTAGTCTTCGTCAACAAGTCAAAACGATTAGATAACACAGCGATCAGAGCCCGAGGCCTTCCAATGATCTAAATCTTAAGACATTTCTTCCAACGGAGATCTAAAACTTGAATTTCGGAAGAAAAAAAAAATGGTTAGGAGCGAAATTGAACCTGAATGAATTATCTTGAGTTAGTCACAGTGGGGTCAGGAGATGTGAGATGTATCGGAAGATGTGAGCCAGAAGGCCATCAAAATATAGACGAAGAAGAAGATATTCTAACGCCAAGCTACTGGTTCTATACAATCTTGAGTGCTACAGCACCTATACATTCATGATTGCTACTAGTTCTATACAGGCATGTTTCACTTTAACTAGTTTTCTTACACCAACCAATCTTTACACGGGTATGTAGCCTCCTTACACCAACTAACACTTACATGTGTATGTTGCTTCCTTACACTAACTAACTCTTACACGTGCATGTAGTTTCCTTACACCAACCTGTCCTTCCATGTGTATGTAATTTCCTTACACCAATCGGCCCTTAAACGTGTATCCAATATCCTTACACCAACCAGCCCTTACACGTATATGTAATTTCGTTATACCAAACTACGCTGACCTTACACCAACCTGCCCTTACACCAACCTGCCCTTGCACCAACCTGCCCTTACACCAACCTGCCCTTACACCAACCTGCCCTTATACCAACCTGCCCTTACATATGTTTATGTAGTTTCCTTACACCAACCAACCCTTACAAGTGTCTGTAATTTCCTTACACCAACCTCGTTACTCCAGCGCGACACACCTCATCTCTTTATTATTCCCTCTTGGACCTCTCTTCGCCCGGTCACGTGACAATGATAACCACAATGGGGCACCTGATCAAATGGCTGTCAGTTTGACGAATGATCGAATTGGGTGGATTTAACACGGGAGGACCGATCGGTTACAGAAAGGAACCCTACATTTGTTTTTCCTCCATAAGATAAATGAAAAGAATTTCTGATTTAAGTGATAAAGTTATGGAAGGGTGGGAAAAAAGTATTTAAAATCGCCCAATATCTTAAATAATGATTTAATTAAAACTGATTGGTATCATCGAATTTTTTTTTTCTTTCTCAAATCTAAATTTTGCGATTGTTGAACAAAATTGTACTACTGGTATTAAATTTCTTGATCACAATTTAAGAAGTGAGATCATTAGACTCAGGGCTACCACTCCTTGGGAAATTTCCCAAAATCTTGGGAATTCATCACCCCTTTCAGGACCAAAACTCACTTTGTGTGTAAAATTCCCAAGATCCTTAAAAAAAACCTCTGATATATTTTATGATCTTGGGAAATCTTGGGAAAAGTTTTGACCAAATCTTGGGAATTAAAAACATTGAGTGGCAGCCCTGATTAGACTCCGTGGCACTGCGGAAGAATGACGCATTGTTGTAAGAAATAATCATTATGCACGCAATGGGCCGAAGGCAACCTTGAACTCGGATATTAAGGCTTATTTGAAGGCGTACGATTATGATAATTTCATAACAAGGTTTTTTTTTTTTTTTAACAGAAGGTCAACTAGATGAAATAACTGTTGTGAAATTTCCATCTTGACAGCGTTTGACTTGTTCGGAAAGTCGGTACGTGTGGCTGTCAGCACTTGTCTGCACCCCCTCCGTCTCATTCTAACCTGCACGAGATGTCAAAGATGGACGGCTTGTCAGTTCCTAGACCATGTGTCAGTTGTTAGACCGCGTGTCAGTTGTTAGACCGGATGTCGTTTTCTGGGACCGGAGATCAGTTCTTAGATCGGATGTCAGGTTCTAAGAGTGGATGTTAGTTTCTAGGCCGGCGGTCATTTTCTAGGCCGGATGTCAGGTTCTTAAAGAGGATGTCAGTTTCTAGACCGGATGTCAGGTTCTTAAAGAGGGTGTCATTTTCTAGGCCTGATGTCATGTTCTTAAAGAGGGTGTCATTTTCTAGGCCTGATATCAGTTTCTTAAAGAGGATGTCAGTTTCTAGACCGGATGTCAGGTTCTTAAAGAGGGTGTCATTTTCTAGGCCGGATGTCAGGTTCTTAAAGAGGATGTCAGTTTCTAGACCGGATGCCAGGTTCTTAAAGACGGTGTCATTTTCTAGGCCTGATGTCAGGTTCTTAAAGAGGATGTCATTTTCTAGGCCTGATGTCAGGTTCTTAAAGGGGATGTCAGCTTCTAGACCGGATGCCAGTTTCTAGACCGGATGTCAGGTTCTTAAAGCGGATTTCAGTTACTAGAACGGATGTCAGTTACTAGAATGGATATCACGCTCTTGGTGTTCAAACTAAAGTCTGTAGTAGTGTACACAAGTTAAATTCTTATTTCAGATGCCCCCAACTGTATTTTATGATAGCTCCCCTCGTGTTCTCTTATAGCGTCCAGACTTATTTAATTATTGATTGGACTTAATAATAAATTTAAAAATAGCTACCACCTTGGTTAAGGAGAGCTACCACCTTGGTTAATGATAGCTTCCACCTTGGTCAATGAGAGCTACCACCTTGGTTAATGATAGCTTCCACCTTTAGGCATATAATCAGTAAACATTGACCAGTGGTCAGCAGGGACAGAGAGTCGTGTTGGTTCTGTCTGCCATCCCTGAGCGTGTGTTGGAATGAGTGTCCTGGGAAGTGGTGGTCTGCTGTGACAGCCCACTTCTGGCGAGACACTCTGAATAATTAGTTCGCGCCTGATTATCGCGGTAGGTTATGGCTTAAAAATTTTACAAGCTTTTGAACAGTTTGGTTATTAGGCATAAACATATCACAAGCTCTTGAGCTGTTAAGTTGAAGTAATTTATGCATAAACATATCCCAGCTGTTGAGCTGTTTAGTAGAAGTAATTTATGCATAAACATATCACAAGCTGTTGATCTGTTTAGTTGAAGTAATTTATGCATAAACATAGCACAAGCTGTTGAGCTGTTTAGTTAAAGTAATCTAGTCATTAGCATAGCACAAGCTGTTGAGCTGTTTAGTTAAAGTAATCTAGTCATAAACATATCACAAGCTGTTGAACTGTTAAGTTAAAGTAATCTAGTCATAAACATAGCACACGCTGTTGAGCTGTTTAGTTAAAGTAATCTAATCATAAACATAGCATAAGCTGTTGAGCTGTTTAGTTAAAGTAATCTAGTCATAAACATAGCATAAGCTGTTGAGCTGTTTAGTTAAAGTAATCTAGTCATAAACATAGCACAAGCTGTTGAGCTGTTTAGTTTAAGTAATCTAGTCATAAACATAGCACAAGCTGTTGAGCTGTTTAGTTAAAGTAATCTAGTCATAAACATATCACAAGCTGTTCAACTGTTAAGTTAAAGTAATCTAGTCATAAACATAGCACAAGCTGTTGAGCTGCTTAGTTAAAGTAATCTAGTCATAAACATAGCACAAGAGTTGAGCTGCTTAGTTAAAGTAATCTAGTCATAAACATAGCACAAGCTGTTGAGCTGTTTAGTTAAAGTAATCTAGTCATAAACATAGCACAAGCTGTTGAGCTGTTTAGTTAAAGTAATCTAGTCATAAACATAGCACAAGCTGTTGAGCTGTTTAGTTAAAGTAATCTATTCGTAAAATACTATTAGTTTATTTATTAAATTGTTCAATTTAGAAATAAAAAGTATCACTACCAATGGATAAGTAGACATTTTATCAACTATAATCTTACGAAATCGGGTTCGTTTAATTAGTTTAATGGGTTGTTAACTAGGTCAAAACTAATTCGAGTTCGTTAAACTAGGGTAGTTGTTTTGTAACTAGGTCACTTCTAGTTTGGGTTTTTTTATAGGGTAATGAGTTGGTAACTAGGTCACTACTTATTTGGGCTCGTTTAAATATAGTAACGAGCTGTTTAAGGGATCACAACTAATTCGGGTTCGTTTTAATAGAGTAATGATTTGGTAACTAGGTCACTACTAATTCGGGCTCGTTTAAATATGGTAAATGAGTTGTTACCTAGGTCACAACTGATTCAGGTCTGTTTAATTGTTGTGGCATGATTGTTGACAAGTGGTGGGCCATGATTGGTGACAAGTGGTGGGCCATGATTGGTGACAAGTGGTGGGCCATGATTGGAAACAAGTGGTGGGCCATGATTGGTGACAAGTGGTGGGCCATGATTGGTGACAAGTGGTGGGCCATGATTGGTGGATCATAGAGAGCTTAAACTCAGGCCTCCAAATGTAGAGAGATCGTAGCTTTTATCCAGAAGTAATGTTTCACATACGATATTATGGAACCACTGTTAAAAGAAGGGTATCCAATATGACCGTCACTGCTGCTGGTCGTCTCATATACGGCAACAAGCCCGACATTCTCAAGGGGGTGCCTCAGATCTCAATGGGTGTCTCAGAAAACTAGTTAAAAACCCAACAGTCCTTCTTTGAACTTGTCCCTAAGGAGTTCATTAGCTTGCAACTCAATGACCTCCAGGTGCAGTTCATCTGGGCGACTGGCCACATCTGCTTCAAATGGGTTTTAAAAAGTCTCACTTCTTCTGCCTTTAAATCCAAGCCAGAAAACCGCCGCTGACACTGCAGCTGGCCGTAGTTTGGGGACCCCTGCTTTAAAACAACAACAACAACAACAACAACAACAACCCTATTACTTTGTTTATTGGGGAGCTATGTCTTTATCATAGCAAATGCCCGTCAAAGGGATGAATATTTACATACTATCTTTGGCCCGTCAAAGAGATGAACTTTTACATAATATCACAGGCCAGTCAAAGAGATGAACTTTTACATAATATCACAGGCCAGTCAAAGAGATGAACTTTTACATAATATCACAGGCCAGTCATAGAGATGAACTTTTACATAATATCACAGGCCAGTCAAAGAGATGAACTTTTACATAATATCACAGGCCAGTCAAAGACATGAACATTTACATCATATCACAGGCCAGTCAAAGACATGAACATTTACATCATATCACAGGCCAGTCAAAGACATGAACATTTACATCATATCACAGGCCAGTCAAAGACATGAACATTTACATCATATCACAGGCCAGTCAAAGACATGAACATTTACATCATATCACAGGCCAGTCAAAGACATGAACATTTACATCATATCACAGGCCAGTCAAAGACATGAACATTTACATCATATCACAGGCCAGTCAAAGACATGAACATTTACATCATATCACAGGCCAGTCAAAGACATGAACATTTACATCATATCACAGGCCAGTCAAAGACATGAACATTTACATCATATCACAGGCCAGTCAAAGACATGAACATTTACATCATATCACAGGCCAGTCAAAGACATGAACATTTACATCATATCACAGGCCAGTCAAAGACATGAACATTTACATCATATCACAGGCCAGTCAAAGACATGAACATTTACATCATATCACAGGCCAGTCAAAGACATGAACATTTACATCATATCACAGGCCAGTCAAAGACATGAACATTTACATCATATCACAGGCCAGTCAAAGACATGAACATTTACATCATATCACAGGCCAGTCAAAGACATGAACATTTACATCATATCACAGGCCAGTCAAAGACATGAACATTTACATCATATCACAGGCCAGTCAAAGNGGGGGGGGGGGGGGGGGGGGGGGGGGGGGGGGGGGGGGGGAGGTTGAAGGGGAGGTGGGTAAGGGTGGGGAATAGATTTTAATTAAGAGTCGGTTCTTTAGTAGTTAAAGCAAGAGGCGCTGGTGGCCACAGAGGCGGCGTGGGGTGATTGTGAAGCAATGGTTGAATTCATGGGGGTCACCGCGGAGGGTTGGGATATGGAAATTGAAGGGGTTTACATGAGCAGGAGGTGATGCTGGATATAGGGGCATGGCTGGACGTGAGGTGACGTGAGGTGACGTGAGGAAGTAGCAAATGGTGACTGAATATCACTCGATGTAATGGGGCGTATTTAGAAAAAGGTCGGGGGGGGGGAGGAGGACAAGTTGCTAGCAAGGAATTCCCTCCAACACCATTTCCACGAGTTTTTGAAGTTGTATAAAAATGTTGTAAGTATGGCATTTCAGCTTGATGTAGTCAAATAATATTGTATGTTGTTGAGAGCAAAACTAAAGATATTTTATTTTTATCTGCAAACAGGTTTCTATGTGTCTTGCAGCTTGAACAAGTTCATCAGATTTGCTTTTAATGAATAAATAAGAATGTTATTATGACAAGTCTGAATCTCCAAGTTGCCATACATTGGGAACACATGATGTCAAATATATTATAATTAAGTTAACGATATTCTCAGAATTCTTATTTGTACACTCGCCTTAGTATCTACGGTTCAAATAAAGTCTTAACCATTACCAAATGATGCTACTTTCTAAATGATGTCAAACATTTGTGTTCGTCTCATCCAAAAGGGGGGGGGGCTGGGGGGTAGCGGGGCCGCCTCAAGGTACCGGAAACTCGGGCAGTTGCCCGGGGTGCCATAAGTCTTAACCATTACCAAATGATGCTACTTTCTAAATGATGTCAAACATTTGTGTTCGTCTCATCCAAAAGGGGGGGGGGGGGCTGGGGGGTAGCGGGGCCGCCTCAAGGTACCGGAAACTCGGGCAGTTGCCCGGGGTGCCATGCTCTTAGCGCGCCATCAACGATCTTCCAAAATAGTAAATTTCCTTGCATGTGGGCGTCATGGAAAAAAAAATAATAGAAAGTGCAATAAAAAGATTTGCTGATCTAAAGGCTCAAAAAAAAATGTCCTAGGTAGGCTGATTGTTCATACTCCCAACGGTAGGCTGATTGTTCATACTCCCAACGGTAGGCTGATTGTTCATACTCCCAACGGTAGGCTAACTATTCATACTGCCCACGGTAGGCTAATTGTTCATACTGCCCACGGTAGGCTAATTGTTCATACTTCCCACGGTAGACTAATTGTTCATACTGCCCACGGTAGGCAAATTGTTCATACTGCCCACGGTAGGCTAACTGTTCATAATGCGCACGGTAGGAAAATTGTTCATACTGTCCAAATAATAGTTCAGAATTTTTTTTCATTGTTCATTGTTTGTTTGAAAAAAACGAAAAAAAAAACCCCTTGATAATAAAATCATTAACTAAACCTCATTTTTTTTCCCTTACACCAATTGTTATGATTATACTTAAAAGGGGTGCCAAAGTTAAGCTTGCACAGGGCGCCAGCAACCGTAGGGCCGGCCCTGGTAAGGCAATGCTACTCTTGAACCGCGTTGCAGTCACGAAATATATTTATAGATACGGTGGTGGTCCTATTTTTTTATCTATGTGTACATGAACCATTTCGTGTTTGTAAGAGAGAGAGCCAAACACAGCGACCAATAAATCATAGGGTACTGTGGACGATGATACAGTTACTATAGTATATTCGAGTATCGCCTGTGCCAAATTGGATAAAATGCTGAGGTAATTAGATAGAATCAATTACGTACCATGGGTCACAAGAAGTGATCAATAACAGAGAGGTCATCAAGGGACATTCGAAGCACCTCCCACCCGTCCCTCAAACTTTTGCGGTAGAGTTACTGTTCTTGGTCGGCTGATAATATCATTAGCAGACGCCCTCTGGTGTTAAAATAATCTTTTCTTTTTTTTCACGTGGTGGGGGGAGGGGGGATTTTTATGCAGAGGGGTGCATCACAATTAATGAAATGCTTTTTGGTGGATCCCATGATATATTTCTGGTGATCTAGAGTCTTAGCAATGGTTTGAAAACAAGGTTTAGGTAAGTTAAACATTATTTTGACACATCTTGACAGTTCTATCTGATACTTTACAGATAATCGAAATTTTATAATTTTACGAAAACATGAATCAAGTTCCCGGAAGTCTACCTCCGGGACAAGATAATTTTTTTTTTATTATTTCAGTGCGTCCGCATGTGTCCCCCGTCCTTAATTTGCCCCCTGTGAACCCTACTTAATGACTTAATGACTTACTGCCCTATATTTCAGACGGGGCTCAAATTCCAGCATGGGCAGCAGGCGGACGTCGTTCGCATCCGACACCGACAGGCGGGGGTCGGCCTCCAGCATGGGCAGTCGGAGGACATCCATCTTCTCCGACCAGTCGGACCGTCGGGGCTCGGCGAGCAGCAGGAGCAGTCGGAAAGGTTCGGACGGTAGTCGGATAGACGACACGGATGTGTCCCTGGCAGGTAGGCGACAATCACTGGATTGTGATCGTAGTCGTATGCCACAATCACTGGATTGTGATCGTAGTCGTATGCCACAATCACTGGATTGTGATCGTAGTTGTATGCCACAATCACTGGATTGTGATCGTAGTTGTATGCCACAATCGTTACAATTTGATAGTCTTTGTATGCCACAGTAATGGCAATGTGATATTAGAGTCATGGCAGAGTCTTTGCCATAGGATTGTAGTTATATTTTTTACAATAATTGTAATGACAATGTAGATATATGTCGCAATCATTGGATTGTGATTGTAGCAATGTGTCGCTCAAACTCATGGGAAAGTCATTGTAGTGTAAAGGTGGACGAAAGGATATTGGGAACATAGTGCACGTTCCAGCGAAACATATTTTTGCTCGCCACAGACTTGTCCGACACCGAGAACTACGACATTGAAGAGGGACGTTACCCAGGCATGAAGTACCCCCCACGGCGCATCAGCTATGACGTCACAAGACCCTATAAAGAGCAGGTCCCGCCCTACAGACGATCTCATTCGCTGGCAGAGCTACAGGCGGAGCGAGAACGGGAAAAACTAGCTGCCCAGGCCGAAGGTAGGCGTCTGGACATGTTGATTGTGCATTCGAATAAAATGACCTCTGCACGTCTTACTGACACACAATCAATATATTTTTTGTACCAGAGATTTTTGTTCAAAGTTCCAAGAAGCGAACTTCTATTAAATGAATTGACAAATATAATTGAATAAAAAGGATATCTTACATTTATTGTATGATATCTGTTTTCAGGACGACCAGTGG
This sequence comes from Lymnaea stagnalis, assembly GCA_964033795.1. Classification (NCBI taxonomy): domain Eukaryota; kingdom Metazoa; phylum Mollusca; class Gastropoda; family Lymnaeidae; genus Lymnaea; species Lymnaea stagnalis. The sequence continues at coordinate 334,473 of CAXITT010000003.1, read as the reverse complement.
CCAGTCCTAGGGCAACCGAACGTCGGTCAACTCTGTCCAGTCTAGTATTCAGCAGCTTAGCCGCCCTTGACCAGACAGGAAATGCCGTCATCCCACCATACGTCAAGAAAAAACACAAGGTGAGACGGTTGGGCTAAGTGACTTGTAACAGTGCGAGCGTCTTTGCTATGTTTCTTGCAAAAATGTGAGACTCCTTGCTAAGTTTCTGGTTTCCACGTTTATATGACGGTAGCACTTGATGTAGCCTTAAGTCCCATAACATAAATTATAATACCAATAAAGATAAACAGACATTTTTAGGTGAGACTGTACAACTCAATCATTTGAAACCGACAAGAAAATAACAGAGTCCTTGTTAAGGAGTCGAAGTAGTATAATTTTTTTCAAACTTGGGCAAAAATTAAGATTTAAACTTCTTACCACACTGAGCCCCCAGTGTCTGTCTTAGTAGTGAGATGTAACCAAGCTGAGATGTGACCGAGCTGAGTTGTGACCAATCTGAGATGTGTCCGAGCTGAGATGTGACCGAGCTGAGATGTGTCCGAGCTGAGATGTGACCGAGCTGAGATATGTCCGAGCTGAGATGTGACCGAGCTGAGATGTGACCGAGATGAGATGTGATCGAGCTGCACCCCGAGACCTTGTCCCAGTTCTGCCCACGGTTGGCCAAGAATTTGTGTTAAGTGTTGAATTTATTCTTGATTTAGAGAGGACGCACTCAACCCGCTTGTCTCATTGCTCTCGCACTCACGTGACTGTCAGAAGCGATTTACGTCTGTCTTAGAGTTCCAGATTGGAAACTTCAAAATGAGATGAGTCTTTGGGACATCAATGGGACAGAACGTGTCCAGAAATTTTAATAGATTTGAGCAGAAGTAAGACAGCTCCAAGTCTGTTATCGACAGCTGTTGACAATGTCTTTGATGTGATAGGATTGGATAATGTTGGTCAGTATTAAAGTGGGACTGTACTCTATCCCCTAGACGGGCCACTCTATCCGCTAGACGGGCCACTCTATCCCCTAGACGTGTCACTCTGTCCCCTAGACGGGCCACTCTGTCCCCTAGACGGGCCACTCTAATCCCAAGACGGGCCTATTGATATATTTTAAATTATAGGGTGTTTAATGCAGTCGATGGTTATATTGGAGCCTCTTAAGCCTTTGTCCGAGGCCCCTTTAGCCTAGAGAGCCCCCCCCCCCCCTGGGTATGTTCCCCACCTTCCCCTAAGGATTATCAAATTGTGAATCTGAAAAGTACTCCCCCGTTTCCCCGAGTATATGAACAATTCTAGACGGGCCTATTGATATATTTTAAATTATAGGGTGTTTAATGCAGTCGATGGTTATATTGGAGCCTCTTAAGCCTTTGTCCGAGGCCCCTTTAGCCTAGAGAGCCCCCCCCCTGGGTATGTTCCCCACCTTCCCCTAAGGATTATCAAATTGTGAATCTGAAAAGTACTCCCCCGTTTCCCCGAGTATATGAACAATTCGTCACTTTAGTTAAAAAAAAAGAAATTGACCTTGAACTTCCCTGTGAAACTATAACAAGGGAAACAAGCCGCTCATCACTAAGCAGTGACGTCATGGACGTGTTTACTTGGCCGGCTAAATGTCTCGCGGTCACCTGACGTCCAGGCGAGGAGGATGAGGATGTTGTTGTTGTTCAGCTTTTTAGTTTGGATGTCCAGGTCCTACAACTTCAAGTATCTCGTCTTGATCACCATTGTCGTCATGCTTACTGGTCGGGGGGAAAGAATTGAATGAGACGCTGGTAGAAGGTGGACAAATAGGATCCTCAAAACTAGGAAACCCAAAATGGCGTGTGGACATTGGATAAAAGCTTGCGAAGAGTAAAGAGATTATTTAGAGAAGAATAAAGCAAGTGAGAAGGAAGAGAGAGAGAGAGCGAGACAGACAGAGAAAGAGAGAGAAGAGAGAAAGAGAAGAGAGAAAGAGAAGAGAGAAAGAGAGAGAGAGAGAGACAGAGAGGGAGAAGAGAGAGAGAGAGAGAGAGAGAGAAAAGATAGAGACAGAGAGAAGAGTGATGGTAATAGTATTTTGATCACAAAAAGGTGTAAAATGAAGGAGTATAAGAAAAAAATTATTATATGAGAGAAGAGTGAGGGAGAAATGGGAAGAGAGAGAAATAATATAGACAGAGGGAAGAGAAACAGAGAGAGGGAGAGAGAGAGGAGACAAGAGAGACTAGAGAGACAGAACTATAGAGAGAGATAGAGAGAGAGAAGAGAGAGTGTCTATAGAGAAAGAAGATAGTGAGGGGAGAGAGAGAGAGAAGAGAGAGTGTCTATAGAGAAAGAAGAGAGTGAGGGGAGAGAGAGAGAAGAGAGAGTGTCTATAGAGAAAGAAGAGAGTGAGGGGAGAGAGAGAGAGAGAAGAGAGAGAGTGTCTATAGAGAAAGAAGAGAGAGAGGGGAGGGAGAGAGAAGAGAGAGTGTCTATAGAGAAAGAAGAGAGTGAGGGGAGAGAGAGAGAGAGAAGAGAGAGTGTATATAGAGAGAGAAGAGAGAGAGGGGAGAGAGAGAGAGAGAAGAGAGAGTGTCTATAGAGA
>CAXITT010000003.1:311879-331097 GCA_964033795.1 Lymnaea stagnalis | reverse complement strand
CTCTCTCTCTCTCTCTCTCTCTCTCTCTCTCTCTCTCTCTCTCTCTCTCTCTCTCTCTCTCTCTCTCTCTCTCTCTCTCTCTCTCTCTCTCTCTCTCTCTCTCTCTCTCTCTCTCTCTCTCTCCCACACACGCGCACTTTATTTTCCCCAAAATTTATTTTCGACCCACCGAAGCCAAAATTTAAACATTAAATTACCTACATTGACATACCATTTCCGATGTTACATGACATGTCATTTCCCAACACACATTGACATGTCATTGCCCAACTCACATTGGCATATCATTGCCCAACTCACATGGCATATCATTGCCAAACTCACATTGGCAATCAATGCCCAACTCACATTGACATATCATTGCCCAACTCACATTGACATGTCATTTCCCAAACTCACTTTGACATATCATTGCCCAACTCACATTGGAATGCCATTTACCAACTCACATTGACATATCATTTCCCAACTCACATTGACATATCATTTCCCAAACTCACTTTGACATATCATTGCCCAACTCACATTGACATATCATTTCCCAACTCACATTGACATATCATTTCCCAAACTCACTTTGACATATCATTGCCCAACTCACATTGACATATCATTTCCCAACTCATATTGACATATCATTGCCCAACTCACATTGACATATCATTGCCAAACTCACATTGACATATCATTCCCAACTCACATTGGCATGCCATTTACCAACTCACATTGACATATCATTGCCCAACTCACATTGACATATCATTGCCCAACTCACATTGACATATCATTTCCCAACTCACATTGACATATCATTGCCCAACTCACATTGACATATCATTGCCCAACTCACATTGACATATCATTGCCCAACTCACATTGACATATCATTGCCCAACTCACATTGACATATCATTGCCCAACTCACATTGACATATCATTGCCCAACTCACATTGACATATCATTGCCCAACTCACATTGACATATCATTGCCCAACTCACATTGACATATCATTGCCCAACTCACATTGCCATATCGCATTGTCCAACTCCCCACTCTGATGCATCTCTCTTTCAAAAACAATGCTACAAAAAATTAATCACATTGGCTCTGAGAGTTCTACCCTGTAGCATATCTTATTGCACGTAAGAAGATCATTTTGTAAATTACATTCTTCCATTGTCATACCAGCTACATTGACCAGGAATGTAATGCTCCACAGATTTTTTTGTAGAATACAATTTCACATACTTCTCTCCATATAATTACAAACGTTATTTCCCCTTGTGTCCCAATGAGAGCATCTTCCAAAAAAATCACTGGATCGTCATTCCCCATGTCAAGTGTTTGAGAACCCCCCATGCTATCACAAGCAGCCCGACGGAAGTGAACTTACTGGATAGATTCATAGCAAGCCCGGGCCAAGTCTATTCCTGGTTGGCAGACGTTGAGAAATGGCCAGACGAATCAATGGTTTTGTTGGGTAATCTTTTGGCTAAGCTGTAATCCATTGTTACCGATGGTCTCTAACTGTAATGCGGCACTCTCTGCCGAATTAATCCATGAATGAAGTCAAGAGATTCAAAACAAGTTTAAAGTCGCTGGTGGCGTTGAGTTGTGATTCATGGAGATTGTAATCCATCCTTATGACGTAAAAGGTGATGTCTAGTGACCAACACCTGGATGTTGCGTTTTTCATAGCGATTCTAAGACTAATATCCTTTCTTTTTTTTTTCAGATGTATATGCCATTTCTATGGTTAACGGCTTGGTTTCAGATCTGTTAAACATTTCTATGGCTATGTCATAGTTTCAGTTCTGTTTACCATTATATGACAAATTTCCTAGATTGGTCTCACTCAAAGGTCAACTAACAAAGAAATTGGCCTCACTCAAAGGTCAACTAACAAAGAAATTGGTCTCATTCAAAGGTCAACTAACAAAGAAATTGGACTCACTCAAAGGTCATCTAACAAAGAAATTGGTCTCATTCAAAGGTCAACTAACAAAGAAATTGGTCTACTCAAAGGTCATCTAACAAAGAAATTGGTCTCACTCAAGGTAAAACTAACAAAGAAATAAGCCTCACTCAAAGGTCAACTAACAAAGAAATTGGTCTCACTCAAAGGTCAACTAACAAAGAAATTGGTCTCACTCAAAGGTCAACTAACAAAGAAATTGGTCTACTCAAAGGTCATCTAACAAGGAATTTGGTCTCACTCAAGGTAAAACTAACAAAGAAATAGGTCTTACTCAAAGGTCAACTAACAAAGAAATTGGTCTCACTCAAGGTAAAACCAACAAAGAAATTGGTCTCACTCAAGGTAAAACTAACAAAGAAATTGGTCTCACTCAAGGTAAAACTAACAAAGAAATTGGTCTCACTCAAGGTAAAACCAATAAAGAAATTGGTCTCACTCAAGGTAAAACCAACAAAGAAATTGGTCTCACTCAAGGTAAAACTAACAAAGAAATTGGTCTCACTCAAGGTAAAACCAACAAAGAAATTGGTCTCACTCAAGGTAAAACTAACAAAGAAATTGGTCTCACTCAAGGTAAAACCAACAAAGAAATTGTTCTCACTCAAGGTAAAACTAACAAAGCCAATGTTCTCACTCAAAGTTCAACCAATATTGGTGACGTTCGCACAGTGAGACAGCAGGTCCGATACTCCATCTGAAACTCTGTATTCGATACACCAAAGAGTAACCAATAAGTTCCCGAGAGGAGGACGCGATACCTTCCACCATCAAATAAAGGGAACGAACCACCCTTGAAAGAACTTGATGAAATTCTATTTCGGTCTCGTCGGCAGCTTGTTAGTTCCAGTGAAGATGTTGTCAACACGGCAAATTGATTCACCGTCACACTGTTGTAAAACCGTTATAGATCACTTGGCTCATCATGCACACTCATACAACAAGGAACAGCAACAATTTTTTGTTGTTGTAATAATCCAAACAAGTAAATAGAAAACAGAGGATTTTTTCCCTGGGAAACTCCATTTATATCTCTCCCAACACACCCCCACATAAACGATGTTAATAAATAAAGGACAATCTTTCAATGATTAAAATGTTCCGCGGAGAATAAGCAGCGTGTGAAATGTTGGCCGTCTAGTGATGAAATATTTGCCGTCTGGTTATAAAATGTTGGCTGTGTAGTGATGAAATGTTGTCCGTCTAGTGATGAATGTTGGCCTTCTCGTTTTGAAATGGTGGCCTTCTGGTTATAAAATGTGGGCCGTCTAGTGATGAAATGTTGGCCGTCTAGTGATGAAATGTTGGCCTTCTGGTTTTGAAATGTTGGCCTTCTGGTTATAAAATGTTGGCCGTGTAGTGATGAAATGTTGGCCGTCTAGTGATGAAATGTTGGCCGTCTAGTGATGAAGTGTTTGGCGTCTGGTGATGAAATGTTGGCCGTATAGTGATGAAATGTTGGCCTTTTGTTTTGAAATTTCGGCCTTCTGGTTTTGAAATGTTGGCCTTCTAGTGATGAAATGTTGGCCGTCTAGTGATGAAATGTTGGCCTTCTGGTTTTGAAATGTTGGCCTTCTAGTGATTTAATGTGAACCTTCTGGTTTTGAAATGTTGGCCTTATGGTTATAAAATGTTTGCCGTCTAGTGATAAATGTTGGCTGTCTAGTGATGAAATGTTGGACTTATGGTTTTGAAATGTTGGCCTTCTAGTGATGAAATGTTGGCCTTCTAATGATCACATATGACATCCGAATAGGGATTAAAAAAACAGACAAACACAAACAGGCTTCCCCAAATAGGCATGCACAAACAGACATACAAAATTAGACACACAAAACAGACATACACAAACAGACATCTGTTAGAATGTGCTGCATACGACCTGTAAGAATGTGCTGCTGGTCATTTAAAACAATGAATTCTATTGGCCACGTTTCCGAGAGATTGTTAAGGCAAGGCTCAGTCAGACATATGACTATTAAAAACATTTATAAAATACAAGGACAATTATCTGTTTGACTTGTACAATGTTGGGACATGTGAAGCACCTAGTAGATAGGATAGAGGTTAGTGGTGTTGATCCATAGTGTATACCTATTTTTCTTGTTGTTAAATGGATATTGGTGATATAAAAAAACACACACACACAAACACACAAACATATATATATATATATATTTAATGAAAAATAAATAAATGAGAACTTCAATTAGGCAACAATTTACTAACGCAAAAGATATAATTTAATGAGATAATATTGTCAAATGTGAGAAAATACATAATGAAATGCGTTTATTAAAAAAATTGGATTTAACTTCTTTAAAAGGAAAAATAAATACATAGAGAAGTTTGTAACTTTTTCTTAACTTCCAATAGATTTATTTTCAAAAAAAAAATTGGAGTTACCCTCTTTTATAAGGACATAATATATACATCTAGACAGAACTCGTGCTTCCTACAAACATACAACCGCGCAGCCAGACTCTCAGAATCACGGCAGAGTAAATATATACATCTAGACAGAACTCGTGCTTCCTACAAACATACAACCGCGCAGCCAGACTCTCAGAATCACGGCAGAGTAAATATATACATCTAGACAGAACTCGTGCTTCCTACAAACATACAACCGCGCAGCCAGACTCTCAGAATCACGGCAGAGTATTTTTTAAAAATTGTATCCAGGGACGGGAATAATCCAGCTGATAATTAGGGTATCCCTTAATCCTGCCTGTACGCTGACCAGAATCGGGAAGTGAGCCGCCCGTGGGACGTCGGACTGCTTTCGGCGGCACTTTATCCCACAAGCTCAGTCGATCGTTATGGCCTTCCTAAAACAGCTCGTATGACGTCATCGTTTTCTGGGCGTCTGACCGTCCAAAAGTCTGAAGAGATCTTTTCTTTGTATTTGACGTTCGTTTTTTTTTTTGTTTTGTTTTTTTTTAAAAAAGTACCTTGTATGACGGTCTAAGTATGCCCTGATCTGAATCAACAAGTCTCTGAAATGTAAGGCCGTTTACAGCATGCCGAACAAACGGAGTTCTAGACTGTATACATTTAAAAAAGGAATCCTCATCGATCTAGTTTGATCTTGACACATTTATTGTATATTTTCAAATGGACCACCTAGCCAAGTTCTGGTAGATATAGTATTAATAGGAACTTTGGAAGCAACTATGCAACATAAAAAAAAATATATATTTAAAAGAAAACACCAACCCCTCAAACAAAATGAGTAAATATTAAACCAAGAAATAGAAATTAACGTTGGTACAAGGTAGAAATCAGATGTCACATGCATAAAAAAAATGTTTATTCTTGAACTGACAACCTACCAGGCTTTGATGGTCGTTGCTTATTGGAATTGTGGCATGGCGGCTGGACACGGCAGTGTCTTCTTGTCGTCAAACAGGAGCAGCGGCGATTTAAGTAGCGCTATTCGAATTTATGTAGTTCCTATACAAAAGGACACCCCTACCCCAGCGTACAAAAGGACACCCCTACCCCAGCGTATAAAAGGACACCCTACCCCAGTATTCAAAAGGACACCCCTAACCCAGCGTACAAAAAGGACATCCCTACCTCGGTATTCAAAAGGAACCCCTACCCCAATATTCAAAAGGACATCCTTACCCTAGCATTCAAAAGGACACCCCTAACCCAGTATTCAAAAGGACACCCTTACCCTAGGATTCAAAAGGATACCCCTACCCCAGCATTCAAAAGGACACCCCTGCCCCAGTATTCAAAAGGACACCCCTACCCCAGTATTCAAAAGGACACCCCTACCCCAGTATTCAAAAGGACACCCCTACCCCAGTATTCAAAAGGACACCCCAACCTCAGAAGTCAAAAGGACACCCCTAACCCAGTATTCAAAAGGACACCCATATTATTCAAAAGGACACCCCTACCCCAGTATTCAAAAGGACACCCCTACCCCAGTATTCAAAAGGACACCCCTACCCCAGTATTCAAAAGGACACCCCTACCCCAGTATTCAAAAGGACACCCCTACCCAGCATACAAAAGGACTACACTGCCCCAGCGTACAAAAAGACACCCCTGTCCCACCGTAGAAGGAGTTGACACCTTGTGACGGTTAATGTTAATTTATGCTGATTTCTTCCACAGCGTCAGGTCATCGGCCTACCAGACACCCCTGTGGCTTTGACTGAGATCAACCTTGAGGAGCTCATCCCGCGCTACGCCCCGCCCATAAAGCCAACGGGGAAGCTCAAGCTCCAGTTGTTATGGTCACAGGATAAGACAAGTCTGACGGTGATCATCATTGAGGTAAGTTCACTCAGTTGATGTTGTCACAAACTGTCATCATCATTGAGGCAAGTCCACTCAGTTGACGTGGTCACAAGTTAAGACAATTCTGATCATCGTCATTATGGAGATAAGTTGACGGGACGTAATAAGCTTTAACTAGAGATCGTTAACATTTAGACGATAATATCTACCTCCCCCTCTGCACATCCCAGCTCCGTTAGATGCTCAGAGGGAAATCCCGCCAAGAAGAAAGTCCATTATCGTATTTGTTCAAGACCCATTTTCACCCACGCAGAACAACAAGGAATGAACAGCATACATCCGTATCACTAAGTACTATTAAAACCAGTTTCACGTGAGCTAAGCTTATGTTTCACGGATAGACCGGTCTTTGGGGACAGTGGAAATATAGAAGGTATGATCGTGCTCACAACAAACTCATTGCATTAGCAGTGTCCAGATAGCGGTATAGTAGTGCCGACAGAAATAACGATCTTAGGGAAGAAAACTGAATAATCCGGTCTTGTCAAAAGAAAAACAGAATAATCCTGTCTTGTCAAAAGAAAAACAGAATAATCCTGTCGTGTCAATGGAAAAACATAATAATCCTGTCTTGTCAATAGAAAAACAGAATGATCATGTTTTGTAAATAGAAAAAACAGAATAATCCTGTCTTGTCAATAGAAAAACCAGCATAATCCTGTCTTGTCAATAGAAAAACAGAATAATCCTGTCATCATCACTGAGGCAAGTCCACTCAGTTGATGTGGTCACAAACTGCCATCATAACTGAGGCGCTTATAATGGTACAAATATTCCTGTGTGCCACGGCTCTCTATCAGCTATTAATCCATGTATTGGACCAAATTTCTATCCAAGTATTGGACCAAATTTCTATCCTTGAATTGGACCATATTTTTATCCATGTATTGGACCAGATTTCTATCCATGTAGAGGACCAGACTTCTTTCCACGTATTTGATCGGATTTCTATCATGTATTGAACAAGCAGATTTATGTATCCTTACATCTGATCAGATGTCAGATTTCTATCCTTGAATTGGACTTGTTTTTAATCCATGTATTGGAACGTATTTCTATCCAAGCTTTAAAAAAATCAGTCTAACATTAATTAAATTTCCCTAAAAGTGTATTACTTTAACCTTTTGAGACAAGGTAGAACATTATGATATAATCAATATTTTATTTTCTTTCCTGATGTTTGATTTATACCCCTACCCCGACACCCCCTTTTCATCGCCCCAGCCATAAAAGTTCAATGATTCGGTGGATGCGCATGTGAAACTGGTGGGTTCGGTGCCTCCAACAAGGTTAAGAACCACTGGCCTAGAGCAACGTTCTCCCAAGTGGTGGTCCGTGGACCAGCACCGGCCTCCCCCTTTTCAGCGCCCAAGCCATAAAAGTTCAATGAAAAACATCTTTAACGGTTTTAGGGGGGGCGGGGGGTGGGGACAAGAGAGGGGGGGGGGGGGGGGGGGTGGTGGGGGTGGGGGTGATGTGGGAAGCAACCATCTAAGTCCGCGGCTACAATAATTACCGTCATTATTGATTGGTTGTTTTAGTTTCGGCCTCTGTCGACCATGTTGTAACAAGGAGACCGGAAGCTTTTCCCAGCCTGGTATTATGGGAATTCAATAAGGCGCGTGCGGACCGTTTGGTGGCCAGATTATTGAGAAATATGTGGACAATTCGCTTGCAGGGAAACATAGAAAATGTTAGTGGACATGACGATGGGGAGTAAAACTGGAAATTTTAAGTTAGCTAAAATAAATATGTGGAGAAGTTAGTCTATGAAAAGCGGACAATGTCCTTCACAGACTTAAGTAGATAAGGGATCGATTGAAATACATTGATCAACATTCAGAATATAAGTGAAATCAATGTATTGAGGGAAATATAAAGTTATAGTTAAGTGACCTTCACTCTTAGAATCACGAATAAATGATTTTAAAAAACAACAACAAAAAAACAGACAAACAACAACAACACTTATGTCATGAGTTTGACCTTTGAACTTTATTCTCAATGGGAATTTCTGAAAAGAAGATATTGAACGGGGCTGAAGTGACGTCTGGTATATTCAATGAAGCCCGCCGCTGCTAATGGCGCCTGGTACTTATAGTGGTGTCGGGTAAGTCCAGTGGTATTCGTACTGACAATGTAGTCTGGTGATGCCAACGGTGTTTCTAATACACATCGCGTACGGTTTCTGACAATGGTGTTTGGTGCTACACATGGTACTCTGCCAATGAGACCGTAACGTGACTTTATACGGTTCATTTCTTATGTTGATAAACAGCTGTTCACGGCGATAGTCAGAGTATCTATTAAACTTGTCATTTTATTAGCGCGACCGAGACCATGCGACAGAATCACGGCAACTCAAAATGAATGCCATAAAAAAATTGTAAGTGTGTTTTCCTGATAACTTAATGTATGGGGCATCCATGAAACTCTTGTGTAAATGGGAGGCCCCTATGCAACAGAGGCTGGTTGACCCGACTCCATTAGTTTATTTTTGGGCACGTCCTACGCCCAAGTCATCAACATCACATTGTTCGGTCAGGCGACATAGTTTTTACGTGACGTGCCGAAGTCGGTCACGTGTGTAAGGCAGCAATCACGGGTTTAAAAGTAATTAGACGCAAGGCAATGTTGCTTGTTTGAAATTAACGAGGCGCTAGGCAATGTTGCTTGATTAAAGGTAACTAGACGCAAGGCCATGTTGCTTGTTTAAAAGTAACTACACGCAAGGCAATGTTGCTTGTTTAAAAGTAACTAGACACAAGGCCATGCTGCTTGTTTAAAAGTAACTAGACACATGGCCATGTTGCTTGTTTAAAAGTAACTAGACACAAGGCCATGCTGCTTGTTTAAAAGTAACTAGACGCAAGACAATGTTGCTTGTTTAAATGTAACTAGACACAGAGCAATGTTGCTTGCTTAAAGGTAACTAGACGCAAGACAATGTTGCTTGTTTAAAAGTAACTAGACGCAAGGCCATGCTGCTTGTTTAAAAGTAACTAGACACAAGGCCATGTTGCTTGTTTAAAAGTAACTAGACACAAGGCCATGCTGCTTGTTTAAAAGTAATTAGACACAAGGCCATGTTGCTTGTTTAAAAGTAACTAGACACAAGGCCATGTTGCTTGTTTAAAAGTAACTAGACACAAGGCCATGTTGCTTGTTTAAATGTAACTAGACACAGAGCAATGTTGCTTGCTTAAATGTAACTAGACGCAAGACAATGTTGCTTGTTTAAATGTAACTAGACACAGAGCAATGTTGCTTGCTTAAAGGTAACTAGACGCAAGACAATGTTGCTTGTTTAAAAGTAACTAGACGCAAGACAATGTTGCTTGTTTAAATGTAACTAGACACAGAGCAATGTTGCTTGCTTAAAGGTAACTCGACGCAAGACAATGTTGCTTGTTTAAAAGTAACTAGACGCAAGACAATGTTGCTTGTTTAAATGTAACTAGACACAGAGCAATATTGCTTGCTTAAAGGTAACTAGACGCAAGACAATGTTGCTTGTTTAAAAGTAGCTAGACGCAAGACAATGTTGCTTGTTAAATGTAACTAGACACAGAGCAATGTTGCTTGCTTAAAGGTAACTAGACGCAAGGCAATGTTGCTTGTTTAAAAGTAATTAGACGTAAGGCAATGTTGCTTGTTAAATGTAACTAGACACAGAGCAATGTTGCTTGCTTAAAGGTAACTAGACGCAAGGCAATGTTGCTTGTTTAAAAGTAATTAGACGCAGGGCAATGTTGCTTGTTTAAATATAACTAGACGCAAAGGCAATGTTGCTTGTTTAAATGTAACTAGACACAGAGCAATGTTGCTTGCTTAAAGGTAACTAGACGCAAGACAATGTTGCTTGTTTAAAAGTAACTAGACCCAAGACAATGTTGCTTGTTTAAATGTAACTAGACACAGAGCAATGTTGCTTGCTTAAAGGTAACTAGACGCAAGACAATGTTGCTTGTTTAAAAGTAACTAGACGCAAGAAAATGTTGCTTGTTTAAATGTAACTAGACACAGAGCAATGTTGCTTGCTTAAAGGTAACTAGACTCAAGGCAATGTTGCTTGTTTAAAAGTAATTAGACGCAAGGCAATGTTGCTTGCTTAAAGGTAACTAGACGCTAAGGCAATGTTGCTTGTTTGAAATTAACGAGGCGCAAGGCAATGTTGCTTGTTTAAAGTAGCTAGACGCAAGACAATGTTGCTTGTTAAATGTAACTAGACACAGAGCAATGTTGCTTGCTTAAAGGTAACTAGACGCAAGGCAATGTTGCTTGTTTAAAAGTAATTAGACGCAAGGCAATGTTGCTTGTTTAAATGTAACTAGACACAGAGCAATATTGCTGGCTTAAAGGTAACTAGACGCAAGACAATGTTGCTTGTTTTAAAGTAGCTAGACGCAAGACAATGTTGCTTGTTAAATGTAACTAGACACAGAGCAATGTTGCTTGCTTAAAGGTAACTAGACGCAAGGCAATGTTGCTTGTTTAAAAGTAATTAGACGCAAGACAATGTTGCTTGTTTAAATGTTACTAGACACAGAGCAATGTTGCTTGCTTAAAAGTAACTAGACGCAAGACAATGTTGCTTGTTTAAAAGTCACTAGACGCAAGACAATGTTGCTTGTTTAAATGTAACTAGACACAGAGCAATGTTGCTTGCTTAAATGTAACTAGACGCAAGGCAATGTTGCTTGTTTAAAAGTAATTAAACGCAAGGCAATGTTGCTTGCTTAAAAGTAACTAGACGCTAAGGCAATGTTGCTTGCTTAAAGGTAACTCGACGCAAGACAATGTTGCTTGTTTAAAAGTAACTAGACGCAAGACAATGTTGCTTGTTTAAATGTAACTAGACACAGAGCAATATTGCTTGCTTAAAGGTAACTAGACGCAAGACAATGTTGCTTGTTTAAAAGTAGCTAGACGCAAGACAATGTTGCTTGTTAAATGTAACTAGACACAGAGCAATGTTGCTTGCTTAAAGGTAACTAGACGCAAGGCAATGTTGCTTGTTTAAAAGTAATTAGACGCAAGGCAATGTTGCTTGTTTAAATGTAACTAGACACAGAGCAATATTGCTTGCTTAAAGGTAACTAGACGCAAGACAATGTTGCTTGTTTAAAAGTAGCTAGACGCAAGACAATGTTGCTTGTTTAAAAGTAATTAGACGCAAGGCAATGTTGCTTGTTTAAATGTAACTAGACGCAAAGGCAATGTTGCTTGTTTGAAATTAACGAGGCGCAAGGCAATGTTGCTTGCTTAAAGGTACCTAGACACAAGGCCATGTTGCTTGTTTTAAAGAAACTAGACGCAAGGCCATGTTGCTTGTTCAAAAGTAACTAGACGCAAGGCAATGTTCCTTGTTTAAAGGTAACTAGACGCAAGATCATGTTGCCAGTTTAAAATTAACTAGACGCAAGGCTATGTCCCCTGCTTAGACGTATCTTGACCCGAGGCAGTGTCACGTGTCTAAAAGCAGCGTACACACTCGAGTATACGATAACGTGGTCGCTCAGAAATGTCCTTTACTTATACAAAACTTGATTTTAAATCAATAAATAAATGTTGTCTATTCCTTACGCTCCACCCCCCCCAAACACTCTTTCTTCAACTTACGAAATGAGTCACAGTTAATTGCCATCATAAAGACAGTTTAAGAGACTTGCATTAAGACGGCTATAGCCTCAGAACTAATTGTTGTTTGACCCTGTCCCGATTATCGACTTATCCGGATTTTCAAATTCGTTTAAAAACGTGTGTTGTAAATATTGACGTCATGGTTAGCCACGTGACTTACGAATGGTTCCTGTCATGGCGGCGTCCATAAAGTTTTTTTTGTTGGTTATCTTTTGGTTATGTTTTAGTCATGTTTAAAGACATTCCGGATATTCAACGTCCGGATATTCAACGTCCGGATGTTCAACGTCCGGATGACCAGCTTCTGGATATTCAACGTCCGGAGTATCGGAATGTCACTTCACTTCCACAATATGTGTGTGTGTCATTCCAGGCTCAAGGTCTCATTATTCCCGGAGTACCTAAAGATGTTGAGGTCAATCCCTACGTCAAAGCTTTCCTGGTCCCAGGCCGGACCTTCAAGTACAGGACAAAAACTTTAAGGAACACAAGGGTGAGTCAAGGTGCGTGGGGGGGGGAGTTGGGGGGTGGGGGTAAGGACATTGTCAAAGGCTGTCAGCTTAAGAGATTGGTCGGGGCTAGGGCAACCACATGTATTGGGTAAGAAATTGGTCAAAGCTACCCAGCTTTTGAACCCATTTGAACAGGTTGTAGCATTGTTAGGTATGATATCCTATAGTGTCAATTTTTTTTTTGTGGGTATGGGGGGGGGGGATTTGGGTTAAGTTTGTGTCATTGATAGGTATTAGGTAAAGAGTGTGTCTACATTTTGGTATCTTATAGATAATTTCAATGTCAGGTATCGGGTCAAGATAGTTTCAAGCCATGGTATGTGATTAGCCACATTTAACAAGCATATTTTTACAATAATCATACAAAATTGGACGTTTAAGAAAAAGACAACGACAACCACTCAGACTATCTTTGCAGACTGTCTTTGCAGACTGTCTTTGGAGACTGTCTTTGGACACTGTCTTTTGAAACTGTCTTTGGAAACTATCTTTGCAGACTATCTTTGCAGACCATCTTTTCAGACTATCTTTGCAGACCATCTTTGCAGACCATCTTTGCAGACTATCTTCGCAGACTACCTTCGCAGACTATCTTTGCTGACTATCTTTGCAGACTATCTTTGCAGACTATCTTCGCAGACTACCTTCGCAGACTATCTTTGCTGACTATCTTTGCAGACTATCTTTGCAGACTATCTTTGCAGACTATCTTCGCGACCAACGTTGTTGTTTCACAATTCCAGGATCCACTGTTCCTGGAGAAATTCGTCATAAAGGACCTCCCCATAGGGGGCGGGGAGGAGAGTGAGGACGGCGCCCTGGAGTTCCAGGTGTACTCGTCCCACCACGTGAGTCGGCGCCATCTTGTGGGCGTGGCATCAATTCGACTCATCGATGTCGACAAATTGACTTCCGGTCAGGTGGAGCTCCTCGTCACACCTCAGACGGTGTACCGGGTAAGTTCAAACTGTCTGTTCCATCTAGTGCCCCATCTAGTGCCCCATCTAGTTTCCCATTTAGTGCCCCATTTAGTGTCCCATCGAGTGGCGCATCTAGTGCCCCATTTAGTGCCCCATTTAGTGCCCCATTTAGTGGCGAATCTAGTGCCCCATCTAGTGTCCCATTTAGTGCCCCATTTAGTGGCGCATTTAGTGCCTCATCTAGTGCCCCATCTACTGCCCCATTTAGTGCCCAATTTAGTAGCGCATCTAGTGCCCCATTTAGTAACCCATTTTATGCCCCATTTAGTGCCCAATTTAGTAACGCATCTAGTTCCCCATTTAGTGCCCCATTTAATGCCTCATTTAGTGCCCATTTAGTTCCGCATTTAATGCTCAATTTAAAGCTCATATATGTCCTTATTTAGCCGACTTTTTGGTGCACACATTCCTTCACTTATATGTCTTCAAATAGCTGAATGCTTAGCGCACTTATTCATTCACAGGCATCTTTCATTTAGCTGAATGCTAGGTGCACTTATCATTCACATATATGTTTCATTTAGCTGAACAACAGGTCGATCAGAAGAGACTCAGTCAAACCGAGTAAAGTCTTCGTTGGCGGACATCCCCAAAAATTGTAACTCTAACAACCCAGAGAATGGGGTCACTATTTTGTCCGACACACGCCCTGCCGTCTTATCTTAGAAATTAAATGTCACAGGACCGACACCAGGAAAGATTTGACCTAAATCATCAGCCGGTAGAACGTTCATAAAGATCGTCTTTCAACCCGTACAAGATGCGAAGTTATACAGTGAGCGTGTGAAGTGGAGCAAAAAAGGGGAAATGGACGCAGGGGGAGATGACGTGCTCGCCGTTGTCTCTTTAACAATGTATGATTGTAAGGGTAGCATTATTTATACACTTACTTGAATGTTGTACAGTAAACTAATTCTTTGAGTTGTTATCTTAGTGCTAATTTCACTTTAAAAAAAAAAAAAAAAGTTATTTCCATAAAAAAAATTAAATAAAACATTGAAAAGGGAAAACTAAACATACATATTTCAAAAACCCAAGTAAACTATATATTTATATAAACTTACTCTGGTGTCTGGCTGAATGGGGATTCTGGCTAATTATGGCTGATGGCTAAATATTGCCTGCGGCTAGACATGGAATGGGTCAAACATGGCTTGGGTCAAACATGGCTTGGGTCAAACATGGCCTGGGTCAAACATGGCCTGGGTCAAACATGGCCCGGTGCTTCACTCTCTGCCAAGATCGATCCAGCAATGTGTCAAGCTATTTATACCGCGATGTTTTGACAAGGCTTATTAACCGGAAATGGTTTGTTGGTGAAGGAATAAATCTGAATAAAGATGAAATACCTGCATGTGGACTTGATGATGTTGCGTTAACTTGTAGCAGTGGTGATGTTACTGACATCTGAAGATTGCTCTCCCGGTTTATTTGAAGACAGTGTGTCTTTCAGGCATTCTCCCCCCACTCCCCACCACCACCCCCCCCCTTTTTTTTTTCACTCGTAGAAAAATGTGTTTACCGATATAGCAAAAATAAAACTTAATTAAAAAAAAAAAACCGAAAGTTTGTCACGTGAACAAGCCTAGTGTGCCCATGAAATGGCGATAGGCTCTATACATCGGATGATCCAAATATTTAAGGCAGTGGTTCTTAACCTTTTTGGAGGTACCGAACCCCAACAGTTTCATATGCGCGTTCACCGAACCCTCCATAATAGGAAAAATAAAATATGATTATTTATTCTGATTTTGTTTTGGACTTCCGCCGAACCCCTGAGACTGACTCACCGAACCCTTGTAGTTCGATCGAACCCAGGTTAAGAACCACTGATTTAAGGCAAAGCTAGGTACAGAAATTCGTTCCGTATATCGTATTTTTTTCTCTCCAAAAATAAAGCCGCACCAGGTTTTAAGTTTAAGTCGCACCAATGCGTCCCGTTCTTCACATGTATTGGTGTGCATGTGTTGATGCAATACGTCCCGTCCTTCACATGTATTGGTGCATGTGTTGATGTGTGGTGGTTGTGTAGAACCGGTATTTCTTGAAAGAATCTCTCCGCCAGTGAAGGGCACAACTTAGAAACAACTTAAAATACAACATTTACATCAACACATCCGAGTTGAGGGATGACCTAAATTGTGCAACACATCCCAGTTGAGGGATGATCTAAATTGTGTTGCCCCCCGATTTAGTGCGCAGTGACGAATGAATCACTGCATAATTAATTTAAAGTTAATTTATAAAATCTTTTCTGGTGAAGGACTCAATGACCCCATCCCAGTCCCCCCCCCCCCCACCAACTCCTAAGCGACTTCGGATACCGTGGTTTTGTACTATACTTTTTACCCCCCCCCCCCCTTTTTTTTTCTGAACTGCCGACTCCACCTCCAACCCTTCCTGCCTCACTGGCACTGACCCCCCGAACATCTGAAATACCCCCCACCCCCTTTTCAGAAACAAGTGTCTGAAACCCTGTTGGGCGTGGGTGGCATATAGAAGTTCAAATATAATCATAGAAAATATCATACATCATTTGGCTCTGTAAAAATACCTTTAAAAAAATGTTATGTCCTTTAATCATCTCCAAGACATCTGTAGCTCCGGTTCCTGTCAATAAGAAGCCTCGGGGAGGTTTGGGTATATTAGGGGGAAAAAATGTGTTGAAAAATTGACGCGTGGGAGAATATAAACCAATTAATAGTTGGGGAAACCGTCACTAGCGAAGAAAGCTTTTTTTTTTTTTAACTACAGATATCAAACAGCTCAAACAATAACAGTTTAAGAGCTCTTAATATCTACCAAACAGTTTTTGTCAGTGGAGTAGGAAAGGGAGAGGGGGGGGGTGGTGTGGAAGATATGGAGGGTGCGGCCAGACACTTTTTTTTCCTTGATATGGGGGGGCAGTAATTTTCGCCCAAATGGCATATATATTTTTTTGTGGAAGGGGCGGGAAAGATCTATGCCCGCCCCAGGTGACACTCACTCTAACTGCGCCACCATAACAGCTACCAGTCAGCTCCTACAAGAACTAGCAAACGTCTCATATTATCAGACGCAAACACCTCATAAAATAGCTAATTAACAGGTCATATAAAAACTAGCTAGCACAGTGGTTCTCAGCCTGTGGGTCGTGACCCCTTGGGGGGGGGGTCGAACAACCCTTACACAGAGGTCGCCTAAGAGTACTAAGACCATCGGAAATCACATATTCATGAAATAGCAGCGAAGATAATTTTACGGTTGTATATATTTGTTAACAAAACGTTCTTGCAAGAGCTTCCGTTCCAGCACAATAGGGTTTCTCTCTCACCTATTCAAGGGCAGTTGCTATCCCAACTTGCGTGCCGTGAAATTAGAGCTAAAGAGTGCAGAATAACGATACATGGTTCATAGATTACGGGCGAGTAGACCTTGCGTGCGCGAGTAGACCTTGCGTGTGGGAGTAGTCCTTGCGTGGGGAAGTAGACATTGCGTGTGGGAGTAGACCTTGCGTGTGGGAGTAGACCTTGCGTGTGGGAGTAGACCTTGCGTGTGCAAGTAGACCTTGCGTGTGGGAGTAGACCTTGCGTGTGGGAGTAGACCTTGCGTGTGGGAGTAGACCTTGGGTGTGCGAGTAGACCTTGCGTGTGGGAGTAGACCTTGCGTGTGGGAGTAGACCTTGCGTGTGGGGGTAGACCTTGCGTCAAGACAAGAATAACAACGACGGTTAATGTTAAATATGTTATGTAAAATAAGTATAAATAGTTTAACAGGCGTTTAACTTTTTTTTTCCCTGCGTGTACGAGTAGACCTTGCATGTGGGAGTAGACCTTGCGTGTGGGAGTAGACCTTGCGTGTGGGAGTACACCTTGCGTGGGCGAGTAGACCTTGCATCAAGACAAGAATAACAACGACGGTTAATGTTAAATATGTTATGTAAAATAAGTATAAATAGTTTAACAGGCGTTTAACTTTTTTTTTCCCTGCGTGTACGAGTAGACCTTGCATGTGGGAGTAGACCTTGCGTGTGGGAGTAGACCTTGCGTGTGGGAGTACACCTTGCGTGGGCGAGTAGACCTTGCATCAAGACAAGAATAACAACGACGGTTAATGTTAAATATGTTATGTAAAATAAGTATATATAGTTTAAGAGGCGTTTAACTTTTTTTTTTTTCCCTGGAAGTTTTTCTTCAAAGACAATAACATTATTAATTTAAAAAATTACACTAAAACTTAAAATTTGAAGAATAAAGTATATCAGTTATAAGTGTTCAGCTCCGGGAAAGCCCAAATTCGCCATGCTCGTGTTCTTTGTTAACGGTCTTCGCCTGTGGTGACGTCCAACAAGGTTTCAGAAACCTACTCCTGAGTTCACACGCACACACTTATTTATTTTATCATGTCTACGTATGAGGTACGCCATCTTAACAGCCAGAGCCGTTGCAAAGTGGTGATGCGCAACACATTTCATCAACCAACTTTGAATGAAGGGGCAAAAAAATTCCCCCCAAAATTATCAGGAGGCCTCCACAGTGGCGTAGATATTATAGGGTAAGTACCCAACCGGGGTGGATCGACCCCCCCCCCCGACCCCCGCACCTATTCCTATGCCACTGGTCCTCCGAAAGTCACGTAACGGCTCTGAATAACAATTCACTTAAACCAGTGGTTCTCAACCTTTCTAATGCCGTGACCCTTTAATACAGTTCCTCATGTTGTGGCGACTCGCCCCCCCCCCCCCCCCAACCACAACATTATTTTCGTTGATACTTTATAACTCTAGAGTACATGTCTTTTCAGATGGTCTTAGGCAACCCCTGTGAAAGGGTCGTGCGACCCCCAAAGGGGTCACGACCCACAGGCTGAGAACCGCTGACTAAAACTATTAGAAACGAGGCGTTATGATGAAAATGAAGATTCAGAAAAAAACTGAATGACGTAGGGTATAACAAGCTGGATAGAAGTTGAAACTTCGATAACAGTTAAAGCAGCGGTTCTCAATCTGTGGGTCGCGACCCTTTTGGGGGTCGCGGGACCCTTTTCCAGGGGTCGCCTAAGACCATCTGAAAACATATATCCTTACAGCTATGAAGTAGCAACGAGAATAATTGTGTGGCTTGGGGGTCGCCACGACACGATAAACAGTATTAAGGGGTCGCGGCACTAGAAAGGTTGAGAACCACTGAGTTAAAGGTAGACATTATTCGAATATAAATAGAAAGGTGTGCAATGAAGACGATAAAACAGACTATTCTGTCCACAAAGTCTGCCCATTAAAAGACCATTAAAGGGCTCTTCGCAAATTCCCTCATGCTCAAAAGGGGGGGAGGGGGGATTGTTAGTTTGTGGAATATTGTGACCGGGGAAGGGGGAGGGTAAAAAAATATTGTGACGTCACAATTTATTTTTTAAATGTTCTATTTTTTTTTTTAATCTAAAACTTTCAAATTTTGAAAATTCTTTCGTCAACTAGTTTAAAAAACCTCATTAATTTGGTCAGGTATTATGAGTACCTCGAAACTCAGTCGCGCACATCTTCTGCGCATATCGAAAAATAACGCCAAAACTGTTGTGGCTATTTTACATTCGGCTCCGAGAGGACTTCCTTGTTTTGCGTTTTACGTCACAGTTTTCTAATAATACAACATCTTAATCCATTATGGGGAAAATGTTAAAGAATAAAATAAAATCTTTGTTTAGTTATGAAAATTTTATGTAATGTTTTGCATATTTTTTTTTAGATGTGACGTGACACTAAAAAAAAGGTGATGGGGGGGGGGGGGGTAAAAAAATTTTGGCCCGTT
>CAXITT010000003.1:291874-304532 GCA_964033795.1 Lymnaea stagnalis | reverse complement strand
GATCCACCCCCCACCCCACCCCCCCTCGCATTGCCTTCCGCATCCCTGCGACTGCCTTCAACACCCCTCAAACTGCTTTCCACCCCCACCCCCCCTTGCATTGCCTTCCGCATCCACCCCGGGCTTGGCACTGCCTTTTGCACACAGGTTAAGAACCCCTGTCTTATACGATTGATGTAAACATGTATTTGTAAAGCACATTAAAAAGTAATAATAATTCTGAAATTTTCGACAGGAAATAGTTTCGTCTCTACGAAATTTGATGAACATAAGGAAAGTGATGCTTTCTATTGCACATCAATCTTTGATGTTTTTTTGAAAGTACCATTTGTGTATCACACGCATGACTCATATGCACTCAGCTTATATGATTCTTTACATTGCCATTCTTTACACCGCCGTCTCTACATGTGCACATAAAATTATCTCTCAAACACTCAATACCAAATCACTCCAACACCATATCTCTCCAGAAACAACACCTTATCGCAGCAGAGACAACACCTTGTCACTCCAGAGACAACGCCTTGTCACTCGAGAGACAACACCTTGTCACTCCAGAGACAACATCTTGTCACTCAATCAAACCTTCTTTATGATGCCTTGCCTTGTCTCTCCCCCAAAAATACGTGGTACTACAGACCTCTTGGTGTGGCACTACAGCACACCATGTTGGGGCACTATAGCACACATCTTGGTGTGGCACTACAGCACCCATCTTGGTGTTGCAATACAGCACACATCTTGAAGTGGCACTACGGTACACATCTTGATGTGGCACTACAGCACACATCTTGATGTGGCACTACAGCACACATCTTATTGTGGCACTACAGCACACATCTTATTGTGGTAATACAGCACACATCTTGTTGTGGTACTACAGCACACATCTTGGTGTGGCACTAAAGCCCACATCTTGGTGTGGCACTACAGCACACATCTTGGTGTGGCACTACAGTACACATCTTGATGTGGTACTAAAGCACACATCTTGTTGTGGCACTACACCCCACACGTTGTTGGGGCACTACATCACACATCTTGTTTTTCCACAACAGCACACAACTTCTTGTGGCACTACATCCCACACCTTCTTGTGGCACTACATCCCACATCTTCTTGTGGCACTACATCCCACACCTTGTTGTTCTACTAAAGGACACACTTTGCTGTAATCCACAACAGAAGATATTGATTGTCCCAATGTTATGTTGGCCTACATCCACAATGTCGTCGGCACGTCACACGATTCCGTGTCCAGTAAACGAAGGTACATGCAAGGCGGTGATCTACAAGCTGGGACGTCTCAATTATCATGACATCTCAATCTGCAAGTCTAATTGTGGCGATATCATTCCTAGAGCCGCAGATATATGTTAACAGAGAAATGGAAATTGACATCTGTCTATGTTTCAAAGGAAAAGTCTTTCAAAAAATGGTCAAAAGAAATATTCCTTTTTTTTTCTTTGAAATTAATATAGACAAGATGAGGTTTTCATAAACCAGGGTCTCTAAATATGAAACTATTTCTTTGATAAGTGATTGTGCTAAGGTTATCCCACCTGTATCAGCAGGTGGTGAGAACACACGAAAATACTTTTGTCTATCCCTGCAGGCCCCTGAAGAATTCGCCTTGGATTTCCGAAAAGTGAAAAGATAATTAAGGCATCAAATAATATGTTGCTCAGCGTTTCGCTATTTCCATGTTTAATTACCACTAGATGATATTGTGTTTATTTTACACTAGATGATATTGTGTTCATTTTACACTAGATGATATTGTGCTTCACTTACACGAGATGATATTGTGCTTCACTTACACGAGATGATATTTTGCTTAACTTACACGAGATGATATTGTGTTCATTTTACACTAGATGATATTGTGCTTCACGTACACGAGATGATATTGTGTTCATTTTACACTAGATGATATTGTGCTTCACTTACACGAGATGATCAGTGATACGCTTACTTTAGATCGAACAAGCCTACCGATTATGGGATTACAATCAGCCACCCCCCCCCCCCAACATTACGTGAGAATGCCGATCAGGCAGAGCAAAGTTTCATTTCCGCAACACATACACTTATAAAAAGGCCGCGAACCCCCTCAAATTCTGAAGTTACTTAGCCGTTACTGTGTACTGCGAGGTAACGAGGCCTTATTATTAGATTAGACTTAAGTCAGATATCTAGCACCAACGTCTTACTCAACAGCTTTTGGTGGTTTCGTCAACACGACTGCTCAGCTTTCTCGCACAAACCACGCGCATCCTAAGGCCACGCTTGAAAGAAAAATGTACGACCCGTAAACATAGTATTGGCTATTTAAAAAACAACAACAAAACTAATCCTCCCTTGCTTTCTTGTTGACAGATGCATCAAGGCGACCTCAGGATATCCGGATGCTACCAGCCCGTGGCCGGGAAGATCGTCTTCAACATTCTGGAGGCCAGAAACTTGCCCCGCGTCTCACTGCTTGGGGCAATAAGTAAGTTGGGCGGATGCAATTTTTTTTTTCACACTCTTCGCATTCGTCTCGTGCGTGTTCAGTTGAAGAGATCTGAGAGTCAAAGATTGTCGGCAAAAACACAACAACAAAACAACAACAACAAAAAACAACAACAAAAAACCAAACAAAAAGAAATCAAGATCTGGGTAGATTTTAAGTTATCATGATGTGATGATCGGAATATGTACGAGTGTACATGTGTAAAATATACATGGAATTTTTATAATAAACTTGGTACGTTAAAACAAAGAGCAGCAACCGCAACTGTATCTTTTACTTCGTACACAAGCTAATTCACACAATAAGCATTCTTTTCCCAAGTCTTCTTCTTCTGTTATTGTATCTAAGATATACATCTGGAAATATCATCTAATGTTATGACGCTTATAATCTACTGTGGCATCGAATCTATCAAATAGCACAATCTGTTTGAAAATACCAAGTTACACATTCTCATCGGATTTTTTTTTTTTGCATCAAATAACACAATGTTATGTCGCTATGGATCAATGATAACATCTGAACCATGAGATATTGTTTTTTAAAATAATTTTTACGTTTAAAAAAATCATGTTTACATTTGCAGTGACCTTAATGAATGGAGAAATTGATATCGTTTAAAGAGACGAATCCCATGTGTGATTGTTACTAGTCATTTCACAGTAGCGAAAAGTAGTCATTTCACAGTAGTATAAAAGTAGTCATTTAACAGTAGTGAAAAGTAGTCATTTCACAGTAGTATAAAAGTAGTCATTTCACAGTAGTATAAAAGTAGTCATTTCACAGTAGTATAAAAGAAGTCATTTCACAGTAGTATAAAAGTAGTCATTTCACAGTAGTATAAAAGTAGTCATTTCACATTAGTATAAAAGTAGTCATTTCACAGTAGTATAAAAGTAGTCATTTCACAGTAGTATAAAAGTAGTCATTTCACAGTAGTATAAAAGTAGTCATTTCACAGTAGTATAAAAGTAGTCATTTCACAGTAGTATAAAAGTAGTCATTTCACAGTAGTATAAAAGTAGTCATTTCACAGTAGTATGAAAGTGTTGTTGCACAAACACCTGTCGGTTTCCATGAAAACGTGTTTCGCCACCTGCTGGTTTTCCTACCCATTATAGCCTATGACATTTTCAAGCTTTCCAGAATTAACTGGTTATAAGCGCTTAGTGACCCAGTTGATCAGTGCTCACTTGACAGACTACCCGTAATGAACCAATTTATTTCTGCTCACCTGACACATTACCTTTCATTACCCAGTGGATGCCATATCTTGCTCACGTGACACCATACCCCTCAATGACCATGCTCATATCTTGCTCACCTGTCAGATCCCTATGTCAAGGTCGAGATGTACGTCAACGGCATCAGAGAAGGCAAAAACAAGTGCAAGGTCAGACAGAACACGCAGGACCCGGTCTGGCACCACCAGGTCGTCTTCGAGGTCAATCGGGAAAACCCCAAACTCCTGGGTCACGTGTTTGTGTTTCATGTACTGCACAAGGACATGATGACCGGGGTCCACAAAATTGGGCAGGTAAGAAGCTGGTGATTTTATTAATATGTGCGGGACAGGTATGATGTGGACCATGATACGTGTGTTAAATGTGTTGACTGGAGACAGTATTATTTGACCATCTGTGTGTTGAATTTGTTGACGTGAGACAGTATTATGTTGACCAGCTGTGTGTTGAATGTGTTGACTGGAGACAGTATTATGTTGACCAGCTGTGTGTTGAATGTGTTGACTGGAGACAGTATTATGTTGACCAGCTGTGTGTTGAATTTGTTGACGTGAGACAGTATGATGTTGACCATGATCTGTGTTTTGAATGTGTTGACTGGAGACAGTATGATGTTGACCATGATCTGTCTTTTGAATGTGCTGACTGGAGACAGTATGATGTTGACCATGATCTGTGTTTTGAATGTGTTGACTGGAGACAGTAATGATGTTGACCATGATCTGTGTTTTGAATGTGTTGACTGGAGACAGTATGGTGTTGACCATGATCTGTATTTTGAATGTGTTGACTGGAGACAGTATGGTGTTGACCTGCTGTGTGTTGAATTTTTTGACTGGAGACAGTATGATGTTGACCAGCTGTGTGTTGAATTTGTTGACTGGAGACATTATTTTCTCGACCATCGCTGTGTTGAATAAAAGCGAGGAAATAAACTCCTTCTTCTGTCATTTCCTCCCTGGATCTTCCTCCTCCTTTCATCGCCTCATCTTCCCCCTCCTGTCCAAATTAAAACTGTCCCGATTTTTTACCTGTTTGCTGGTTGCCATGGTAGCACGTATGGCGGCGACAAGAATTTAGCCTCTCACAAAAAGAAACTGTCGACTGTTTCCCTACAGTGAATGTGAGCCAACGGTGTGACGGCCCGTCTAGAATGAAACAAGAAGTCAGAGCTTGGCTTGGTTCGGTTTCACTGGCATACTTTGCGTTCAGCCCGGGAAAAGAACTCTCAAAGAAAATTGATTAAATTTTCATGACGGAAATGGGACCATCTTAAAACCTCAATGACCTCATAATTCTGCTGAGTGGTTACGCAAAAATTATTGTAAAATATGCAAAACAATCAATAGCCTTTGTCTCAGTTGCAAGATGGTATCATCCCTCTGATAAGATGACCTACATGTCAGTTATAAGATGGCATCATCCCGCTCTTAAGATGACCTTTATCTCAGTTATAAGATGGCATCATCCCCCTCATAAGATGACCTTTATCTCAGTTACAATATGACGTTATCCCTCTTATTAGATTAAGATGACCTTTACGTCAGTTACAAGATGATATTATCCCTCTGATGAGATGATGTATTCTCAGTTATAAGATGGCATCATCCCTCTCATAAGATGACCTTTATCGCAGTTTTAAGAAGGCATTATCCCTCTATCATAAGATGACCTTTATCTCACTTACAATATGATATTATCTCTTTTATAAGATGACATATTATATCTTAGTTACAAGATGACATCATCCCTCTCATAAGATAACCTTTATCGCAGTTTTAAGATGGCATTACCCCTCTATCATAAGATGACCTTTATCTCACTTACAATATGATATTATCCCTCTTATAAGATGATATATATATCTTAGTTACAAGATGACATTATCCTTCTTATAAGATGCCTACTCTACATTACAAGATGATATATGCGTATATCTTATACGAAATGGCGTAATTATGCCATCCTTACAACAATCACGTGCCTTTGGTCTTGTCCATTGGTCTTGTCCATTGGTCTTGTCCATTGGTCTTGTCCATTGGTCTTGTCCATTGATCTTGTCTATTGGTTTGGTCCATTGTTTCTAGCCAATGGTCTTGTCCATTGGTCTTTGCCATTGATCTTGGGCATTGGTCTTGTCAATTGGTCTTGTCCATTGGTCCTGGCTATCTTGGCACTTGATATTGGCCACTGGTCTTGTCCATTGTTCTTTTGTATTGGTCTTGTCCACTGAGCTTGGCCATCTTGGAAAATGATCTTGACCATACATCTTGGCCATTTTTGCAAATGATCTTGGCCATTGATTTTGGACATTTATCTTGGCAATTGTTCTTGGACTTAGGTCTTGGCCATTGATCTTGGCCTTTGGTCTTGCCCATTGATCTTGGCCATTGGTCTTGGTCATCTTGGCTAATGATCTTGGGCATCGGCCAGGAATAAGCCAGGAATAAAACAAGATCTTCTTAAAGGATTATTCGATAACAAAAACTAAATGCCCTTGATTTCGGAAACACGTTTTGAAGACAAGAGGAATAACGTTGTTTAGCCCATTCATGTGTTCAATTTTTACTGATACTCACAAAGGAATCAATAGCGAGTTTTGAATTAGTGTTAGACATACAATTATCTCTGAACAATACATGGACTTATGTTTGAGTTGTGTTTTATTTATTTATTTTTTTAAAATAAATTTTAAAAATACATAAATGATGCTATCTATAATAATAATTCCCGAGTTTATCTTTCTTGCCCCCCACCACCAACCCCCCCCCCAAAAAAAAACAAACAAACAAAACAACAACCCTGCTCTCATTGCGCACAGTGCTGCGCTTTCATTCGCTGCTTCACTTGATCTCATTCGCACCAATTGGGCACAAAAGAAAATCTTTGTCAGCTGTTCTCAACCTGTTGGTCGCGACTCCTATGGGGGGGGTCAAACGACCCTTACGCAGGGGTCACCTAAGACCACCGGAAAACACATGTTTATGAAGTCGCAACGAAAATAAGTTTATGGTTGGGGGTCACCACAACATGAGGAACTGTAAGGGTCGCAGCACTAGTTTATAAAAACGTATACATTTCAAAGAAAATGTCCCCTGTTTGCACATCTAAACTAAATGTTAGATGGGCAAAATATGATTCATATAATAAACTATAATAATGAATTCCATGGGCCCAGGGTTTCTTTCAGCTATATCTCCGGGGAGGGGGGCAGTGCCCCCCGGGGAAAGCCAAGTGCCCCCCCCCGGAGCAAAAATATGTCCAAAAATAAATCAACTGGAACTGCTAGCCCTGCCCCCCCCCGAAAAATATGCCCAAAAATAAAACCACAGGGACTGCTAGCCCCGCCCCCCCCCGAAAAATCTGAAGTGCCCCCCCCCCCCAAAATCTGAAGTGCCCCCCCGGGGGAAAATTTCTGAAAGAAAAACTGCGTGGGCCGTGTTCTATTAACTGAAACATAATATAGCATCTTTACATAATTGGATTTTATAATTTCTTTTAACGTAAATGGTGTGCTGCGGAACTTTAAAAAAAATCTAGAGTGTTGTAAGATGAAAGAGATTGAAAAAAAACAACAAAAAACCCCAATGAAATAAACTAAGCTCATTTAGAAAATTGCTTTTAAGGATTGCCAGGGTGCGTGGGGGGGGAGGGGTTGGGGGGTGGGGGTTGTTGTTTGGGTGGATGTTTAAGAAGAAGGTTTGGAGAAGACGGGTTCTGGGGGGGGGGTGTGGGGGAGAATAGGTGGGGGCAGATAAGGGTATATGAATATACCCATTAATTACATTACCAATGTCAGGGTTGTAGGATACCGGGCTTTTGCAGGGATGGTAAAAAGTTGAAAATAGGGTATTTTTTTCAGGAGAGCCGGGTTGGTTGGGGTATGAGGAGCAGTGCGGCCGTGACATTGCAGAATGCAGAGCGTTGAATGGGGTACCGGGAGGATATAAAGGTCTCGTTTGAAATGGGAACGTTTAGCAGAGACCTACATGAGATGGGAACGTTTAGCAGAGACCTATTTGAAATGTGAACCTTTAGCAGAGAGCTACGTGAAATGTGAACCTTTAGCAGAGACCTATTTGAAATGGGAACCTTTAGCAGAGAGCTACGTGAAATGTGAACCTTTAGCAGAGACCTATTTGAAATGTGAACCTTTAGCAGAGACCTACATGAAATGGGAACGTTTAGCAGAGACCTACATGAGATGTGAACCTTTAGCAGAGACCTACGTGAAAAGAGAACCTTTAGCAGACACCTATTTGAAATGTGAACCTTTAGCAGAGAGCTACGTGAAATGTGAACCTTTAGCAGAGACCTATTTGAAATGTGAACCCTTAGCAGAGAGCTACGTGAAATGTGAACCTTTAGCAGAGACCTATTTGAAATGGGAACCTTTAGCAGAGACCTACATGAAATGGGAACGTTTAGCAGAGAGCTACGTGAAATGTGAACCTTTAGCAGAGACCTATTTGAAATGGGAACCTTTAGCAGAGACCTACATGAAATGGGAACGTTTAGCAGAGACCTACGTGAAATGAGAACCTTTAGCAGACACCTATTTTAAATGTGGACCTTTATCAGAGACCTACTTGAAATGTGAACCTTTAGCAGAGAGCTACGTGACATGTGAACCTTCAGCAGAGACCTATTTGAAATGTGAACCTTTAGCAGAGACCCACGTGAAATGTGAACCTTTAGCAGAGACCTATGTGAAATGTTACGCAATGGTTGAATTTATACCCACAAAAAAAGTATTTTGTCTACTTCAGCATGATGAGGTCAATTTTGCCGAAACGGGACACCACTTTTTATTATTAAAATAGGAAATCTAAATATATCTCTATACAAATTAGCATCATTTTGTGGGTGTACAAGAATAGCGTGGAACCTTCCTTTTTATAAAATTGGTAAGTTTAGGGGGCAAAAAATTGACTTTATTTGCTAATTGTGTGCAAAATATTTAAATGGCGGATCATGATCGTATAAGACCACATAAAGTCATTTCTCTTAAGAGTACATAAAGTCATGTCTTATTAGACTGTGTAAAGTCTTTTCTTATAAGACTAGATAAAGTCATTTTAATGTATAAAACGGCCAAGCCTGCCCTGTTCAATCTTGTGCACATAGATTCATATGTTCTGTCAATATGTCCTGTCAATATGTCCTGTCAATATGTCCTGTCAATATGTCCTGTCAATATGTCCTGTCAATATGTCCTGAGTTGGAAACAGAAGAACGCGTATCGTTGATTGGTTGACAATTTCGGAGATCTGGATAAACCCTAGGCTGGCCCCAAGTCAACGAATGGCTTGCCCCAAGTCAACGAATGGCTGGCCCCTAGTTAACGAATGGCTGGCCCCAAGTCAACGAATGGCTGGCCCCTAGTCAACGAATGGCTGGCCCCTAGTCAACGAATGGCTGGCCCCTAGTCAACGAATGGCTGGCCCCTAGTCAACGAATGGCTGGCCCCTAGTCAACGAATGGCTGGCCCCAAGTCAACGAATGGCTGGCCCCTAGTCAACGAATGGCTGGCCCCAAGTCAACGAATGGCTGGCCCCTAGTCAACGAATGGCTGGCCCCAAGTCAACGAATGGCTGGCCCCTAGTCAACGAATGGCTGGCCTCTAGACTTGGTCGACAAGCTTTATACCTGACAGTGGAAGAAACACGCTGTCCTTTTTTAAAATATTTTTTTTGTACGACGACAAGAACTTAGTATTGCGCAATGTCATCAGAAACCTTATGAAGCACATTGAGCACATGTTGTGTGTCATCACCTTATGAAGCACATTGAGCACATGTTGTGTGTCAGAACCTTATGAAGCACATTGAGCACATGTTGTGTGTCAGAACCATGTGAAGCACATTGAGCACATGTTGTGTGTCAGAACCTTATGAAGCACATTGAGCACATGTTGTGAGTCAGAACCTTGTGAAGCACATTGAGCACATGTTGTGTGTCATAACCTTATGAAGCACATTGAGCACATGTTGTGTGTCATAACCTTATGAAGCACATTGAGCACATGTTGTGTGTCAGAACCTTGTGAAGCACATTGAGCACATGTTGTGTGTCAGAACCTTATGAAGCACATTGAGCACATGTTGTGTGTCAGAACCTTATGAAGCACATTGAGCACATGTTGTGTGTTGAGACTATCTGTCAAGTGGATTGCGACCTTTTGTCTCACCGACATTCAAAATTTATGTTAAAAACTGTAATTCTTTAAATGACAGGCTTCAAAAATGGTTCTTCCCCCCCTACCCCCCGGGCGAAAATAAATTACACGTCGCCCCTTTAGTCTTTGAATAGATAATATTTAAAAAAAACCACAAAAAACAACACATCTTTGGGTATAAATGAAAATGATTTTTTGCAACTGATTTACGAAGTGTCTACACCGAAAGGGTATCCTTGATTTAAAAAAAAAAATTCTCTTTTCGGATAGTAGAGCCTGACATCAGTGGCGTAGCAAGGGTTGGTGTCACCAGTTAGATGGTGTCACCTGGTGTGGCCGGCGCCTCCCCTCCCCCCCCCCGCACCTCCCTAGATAACGCCATTGCATAACATGACAATTTGTCAAGCAAATATTGGCCATGGATGGAAAACATGGAGGTCGGAGGAAAAAATGAAAACAAATTAAACTTTAAAAAAAAAAATGCTCTTTTCGGATAGTTGAGGCTGCCCTCAGTGGCGTGGCAAGGGTTGGTGTCACCAGTTAGATGGTGTCACCTGGTGTGGCCGGCGCCTCCCCCCCCCCCCCCCCGCACCTCCCTAGATAACGCCATTGCATAACATGACAATTTGTCAAGCAAATATTGGCCATGGATGGAAAACATGGAGGTCGGAGGAAAAAATGAAAACAAATTAAACTTTCGTTGGACAAGATAGAATCATTATACTGGAAAATATGTATAAGTCTAGACCAGTTTTTAAAATCTTTCAATAAAACACTCAGTGCACAGCCAACACGCTCAGTGCACAGCCAACATGCTCAGTGCACAGCCAACATGCTCAGTGAACAGCCAACACGCTCAGTGCACAGTCAACATGCTCAGTGCACAGCCAACATGCTCAGTGGACTGCCCACAAGCTCAGTGCACAGTCAACATGCTCAGTGCATAGCCAACAGGCTCAGTGCACAGCCAACATGCTCACTGCACAGCCAACAGGCTCAGTGCACAGACAACATGCTCAGTGCACAGCCAACATGCTCAGTGCACAGCCAACATGCTCAGTGTACAGCCAACATGCTCACTGCACAGCCAACATGCGCTTGAAGCAGTTAAACTAAAAGCTGGATCAGACAACGCACTCCCTTTCATAAAATCAATGAAAAAAAATTGAATAATCTCTCCGGGTCTCTATTTATTGTCGCTGTGGGGGAAAAAAATACCTTTATTGCAATCACTCTGATAGGTGCCCAGAGATTCTTAAGTGTGAGTGAAAGGAAAGATGTCACCATGACAAACTAATGCACGCAGCGACAGCCAGATCACAAGGCAGACGGAATGCACGTTTGATGGGAGATTTTTTTGGTTGGAACCTTATTCGGTATGGTCCTGTGAGGTCCGATCTAATGAAGTCTAAAGAAGCGAGCTACATTGGTGTAGAATTATAATAGGAAGTCTCAAGTACATCCGTTCTTGTTGGTTTCAAATCAGGGCATTGTCAGTAAATGACTGTGATAATGCTTTGTGCTTTGAAATGAAGTATGTTCCCAAGCTCAACACTTTAGTCGTGATAAGGGTCAACTATGGTGATGATAGGGGTAAACTAGTGGTGATAGGAGTAAACTAGTTGTGATTGGGGTAAACTAATATAGTGGTGATTGGGGTAAACTAGGTGTGATTGGGGTAAACTATAGTGATGGTAGGGGTAAACAAGTGGTGATAGGGATAAACTAGTGGTGATTGGGGTAAACTATAGTGATGATGAGGGTAAACTAGTGGTGATTGGTGTAAACTAGTGGTGATTGGGGTAAACTATAGTGATGGTAGGGGTAAACAAGTGGTGATTGGGGTAAACTATAGTGATGATAAGGGTAAACTAGTGGTGATTGGGGTAAACTAGTGGTGATTGGGGTAAACTAGTGGTGATTGGGGTAAACTAGTGGTGATTGGGGTAAACTAGTGGTGATTGGGGTAAACTAGTGGTGATTGGGGTAAACTAGAGGTGATTGGGGTAAACTATAGTGATGATAGGGGTAACCTAGTGGTGATAGGGGTAAAATGATGGTGATAGGGGTGAACTGGTACCTTTTTCGGAATCAATGGGTCAAATATACTTAGAAATAAGTCTAATAGTTTAGGCATGACATATAGGGTAGCTAGTGACGTCATGACCCGAGAAGCGATTTTATTCAACTCACGAATCAGTCGCGTCTATTTCCTCTCAGAATGGGAATATATCCTCGTGTGCATTATGTTAGGGGCTTTAGGGGCACCGGGGTAAGACGGGGGGAGAAGGTTATAGGTTGAAGATATAGGTGGAGAGAGAGAGAGAGACAGAGAAAGAGCGAGAGAAGGAGAGATAGTGAGATAGCTAGATAGAGAGATACAATGAGATAGATAGAAAGAGAGACATAGATAAAGAAATTGATATATGTAGGGGGAGAGCGAGAGAGAGGAGAGAGAGAAAGAAAGAGATTTAGAGATAGAGAAAGAGAGAAAGAGAGAGAAAGAGAGAGAAAAAGAGAGAGAGAAAGCGAGAGAGAGAAAGAGTAAGAGAGAAATAAAGAAAGAGAGAGAGAGAAAGAGAGAGAGAGAAAGAGAGAGAGAGAGAAAGAGAGAGAGAGAGAGAGAGAGAGAGAAAGAGAGAGAGAGAGAGAGAGAGAGAGAGAGAGAGAGAGAGAGAGAGAGAGAGAGAGAGAGAGAGAGAGAGAGAGAGAGAGAGA
>CAXITT010000003.1:273538-288538 GCA_964033795.1 Lymnaea stagnalis | reverse complement strand
TGTAAATACTGATCTTTATATGATTCCCATTGGAGCATCTTTCCGACTGATACTCGAAGGAAGTATAACATACTTGCATGTTTTTTGTTTAGCGTTGTATGTACAGCGTGGTGAGCCCAGCGCCAGGCTGGGGTACCGCGCAACGTAAAACCACCACCACCAATAATAATAATAATAATAATAATAATAATAATAATAACAACATATAAGTTGTCTGTTTACCGTTAAATCCTAGCGTACCGACGCGAGTGCCATTTATTTCAACAAATAATAATAATTGTAATTGTTATTCATGGCCTCCAACTAAGTATGGTCTCCGATTACATATGTTCTCCAATTATTCAAGACTTATAATGAAATTAAGAATTTTTGTTTTGTTTTGTTCCTTCTCATTTTAAATCGTTCAACCCCGCCAGAACCATCCGTAAATATTTTTAAAAGTCTTTTTCACGTCATTATTTACAACAAAAGGTTTGAAGCTAAAACTTTTCAAGAATAATTCTATCCCACTTGCCGTGTTTACATCAGTGCATGCTTAACAAATAAATTCATGATTACGGAACGGTATTTAAAACAAGTTTAAGTTCGAGCAATATTATTGCACCGTGTTGAATATTTTAACATTTTTTTTTTACTTCTTCAAAATGAAATAAATTCTTTGAACCCGGTGAGATTTTGGGTCACGTCACGTTAGGATTCAGTACCTGGAATCTATGATGACATTCTATGACAACACCGATAAGCTGTGGCGTGGATAGAGGATCCACATTCTAATGAAAGCACCGATAAGCTGTGGCGTGGATAGAGGATCCACATTCTAATGACAGCACCGATAAGCTGTGGCGTGGATAGAGGATCCACATTCTAATGACAGCACCGATAAGCTGTGGCGTGGATAGAGGATCCAGCTTTATTAAAAATGTAATAAATTGTGAAAGTTGATGCAACTACCTGTCTGCCGTCAACTTGCCACACGCTCATAAGCAGGATTTGACTTGAACATTTGTGACTGAGTGACAAGAGCAGTTTTCTTTGAAAATACATGGCCTGTGTGTAAGGAGCATGTTTCTTTGAAAAGGCGTGACATGGATGTAAAGGTCATTTTTTCATTGAAAAAAAAGTGACATGGATATAATTGCATCATTTCTTTGAAAGAAGTGACCTTGATGTTATGAGTGTTTTCTTGGAAAACATGTGATATGGATGTAAGGAGCCTTTTCTTTAAAAGTGACATGGATGTAAGGAGGATTTCCTTGTGACATGATGTAAGGAGGATTTCCTTTGGAAAAATTGTGACATGGATGTAAGGAGCCTTTTCTTTAAAAGTGGCATGGATGTAAGAAGGATTTTTCATTGAAAACGTTTGATATGGATGTAAGGAGCCTTTTCTTTAAAAGTGACATGGATGTAAGGAGAATTTCCTTAGGAAAAATTGTGACATGGATGTAAGGAGGATTTCCTTTGGAAAAAATGTGACATGGATGTAAGGAGCCTTTTCTTTAAAAGTGGCATGGATGTAAGGAGGATTTCCTTTGGAAAAATTGTGACATGGATGTAAGGAGGATTTCCTTTGGAAAAAATGTGACATGGATGTAAGGAGGATTTCCTTTGGAAAAATTGTGACATTATGTAAGGAGGATTTCCTTTGTAAAAATTGTGACATTATGTAAGGAGGATTTCCTTTGGAAAAATTGTGACATTATGTAAGGAGGATTTCCTTTGGAAAAATTGTGACATGGATGTAAGGAGGATTTCCTTTGGAAAAATTGTGACATGGATGTAAGGAGCCTTTTCTTTTAAAAGACAATGGTATGGATGTAAAGCTCTGATCTACGTCGTGAGTCGTCACATGGATGTAAGGGTTGATAAATTTGACAAGTTATGACAGTGTCTGGTCTATTTGACACGCTGTGAAAGCGATACTGGGATCACGTCTAGTTAAAAATAGTTATGGGGTTCTAGTGATGGATCAAATCAATGGACATGCAACAGAAGATGACGTATTTACCTGTAACACCAACAGGGATTGACACAACTTTCATTGGCACCGATATAATTTTAATAACTATTCCAACATTGAGTGGTCAGCAAGTGTTGAGAGACGACAGTATGGTGAATGTTGAGCTCATTGTATTATATGTAGAGGTCAGTGTTGAATACGGGGAGGTTAGCGTGAAGTGTTATGGGTCCCTTGTCAATGTGGTGATAAGAGTGATGTGCATGGGGACAGTGGTGTGTATGGAGACAGTGGTGTGCTTGGAGACAGTGGTGTGCTTGGAGACAGTGGTGTGCATGGAGACAGTGGTGTGCATGGAGACAGTGATGTGCATGGAGACAGTGGTGTGCATGGAGACAGTGGTGTGCTTGGAGACAGTGGTGTGCATGGAGACAGTGGTGTGCATGGAGACAGTGGTGTTCACGGAGACAGTGGGGTGTATGGAGACAGTGGTGTTTATGGAGACAATGGCGTGCATGGAGACAGTGTTGTGCATGGAGACAGTGGTGTGTATGGAGAAGGGGTGTGCATGGAGACAGTGGTGTGCACGGAGACAGTGGTGTGCATGGAGACAGTGGTGTGCATGGAGACAGTGGTGTGTATGGAGACAGGGGTGTGCATGGAGACAGTGGTGTGTACGGAGACAGTGGTGTGGGAGGGATGACGTCTGTTGATGATTTTAGTTAGCGTGCTGGGAGAAAGTGGTGTTTAGGCATGTGGTGTCTGTTTGTGCGCTGGAAGAAAGTGGTGTTTAGGCATGTGGTGTCTGTTTGTGCGCTGGGAGAAAGTGGTGTTTAGGGCATGTGGTGTCTGTTTGTGCGCTGGGAGAAAGTGGTGTTTAGGCATGTGGTGTCTGTTTGTGCGCTGGGAGAAAGTGGTGTTTAGGCATGTGGTGTCTGTTTGTGCGCTGGGAGAAAGTGGTGTTTAGGGCATGTGGTGTCTGTTTGTGCTCTGGGAGAAAGTGGTGTTTAGGCATGTGGGGTCTGTTTGTGCGCTGGGAGAAAGTGGTGTTTAGGCATGTGGTGTCTGTTTGTGCGCTGGGAGAAAGTGGTGTTTAGGCATGTGGTGTGTTTGCGTTGAATAAAAATGATGATGAATTGAGGGTTGTATATTTACTTTCGTGAATGTGTCCGCTGATATATGTGGGGACTATTGCTTTATAAATTGCTCAAATTTTTTATTTTTTAATTCGGAAAAAAATCTATCGTTTTTGCCAGATGTAAAAGTGAGTCGTTCTCTGCATTCGTCTTATTCACTGTTAATGGTGCCAAGTCCATTCACAATTTATATGTTCATCTTTAGCTGTTATGAAGGTTTATTCCCAGACCATTCACTTGTCTTTAGTTACATAGTTTCTGCTCTACTTCATATACTTTTTATAAATGATTAAATGAGAAGAAATAAAAAAACATCATTGTCCAGCTGTTGCTTTCATCGAGTTCCCTGGACAATCAGAACGAACACGTGACTGTTGATTGTGAAAGGGCGCGCTTCAATAGAGAAAAGAAACAAAAGAGAAAGAACATGAAAAGGAGAGAAAGCCAGAGAGAGGAAGAGAGAATGATAGAAGGGAGAGGTATGTATATAAATAGAGAGAGAGAGAGAGAGAGAGAGAGAGAGAGAGAGGGGAGTGTGGAAGGAGAGAGAAAGAGAGAGATAGGTGAGAGATAGGAAAGATAGAGAGAGAGAGAAGGAGAAAGAGGGAGAGAGAGAGGTGAAAGTTAGGTTGGATAGAGAGATAGAGATAGTCAAGAGAGTTAACAACACAAACCAAACAAATTGCATATAACCAAAAATATTCAAATACGATCCAGGTATTCTCAATTAAACTCAATTTTCTCTTTAGATCTCAACCAATAAACTACTCTATATAACTACTACCTACTTCACCTCTACCTGCTGGCCAAAAAAACCCACAAAAAGACAACATAAAAAGGCAGTTTTATTTCGATGTATGATTATCACAAGCAATTCAGTTCTTTTTATTCCATGATTTCTACAATCACCCATTTACTTCAACACCGATCATTGCTACAATCATTCAGTCGTCTATTTACTTCCCATAAAATGATTCACACAATTTTAATCATCTACGCAAAACTACGGATTGCTAGCATCATGCATTCATTTTATGTTGTAGATTACTCAATTAGTACATTGACTTATTGTCCATTGATGGCTACTACCATCCATTCCCCTCTCCATTGATGGCTACGATCATCCAGTTACCGCTCCAATGATGGCTAAAATCTTTCAGTTCTTCAATCATGGCTACTATTAACCTTTCGCCCCCCCCCCACCCACGTTGGCTATTTTCATATATTCACTTCTCGTATGATTTCTACCCATACCATAAATCCCCTACTCTGATGATGGATACTATTTTCAATCCCTTTCCCCAATGATGGCCACCATCAACCATTCACTCCTCCAATGATGGCCACCATCAACCATTCACTCCTCCAATGATGGCCACCATCAACCATACACTCCTCCAATGATGGCCACCATCAACCATTGACTCCTCCAATGATGGCCAACATCAACCAGTCACTCCTCCAATGATGGCCACCATCAACCATTCACTCCTCCAATGATGGCCACCATCAACAATCCACTCCTCCAATGATGGCCACCATTCACCATTCACTCCTCCAATGATGGCCACCATCAATCATCCACTCCTCCAATGATGGCCACCATCAATCATCCACTCCTCCAATGATGTCCATGATCAACCATTCACTCCTCCTATGATGGCTGCTATCATCCCACTAACCCATGACACGCCTTTGTTGTTTCCCCTCATGACACCGTATTCACTGTTGCCCACACTGATCTCATTGAGACTGTTATATGTTTCCCTGCCTGTTCATATGTTCGTATCTCCTTGTATTATATGTCTCTTTGCTACTCTGGAATTACCTCCCTCCCCTAACCTCCCCTGACCCCATCTTTGACACGAGAGTTTCTGTACATATAACCAATAATATACCAGCGGAACAATTGACATTAACGCAATCTTTTTTTTTTAATGTAACCATTTAATGTATTCTGTGTTATTTATCGAATAAAACTTTGTTGTACATTATTTAGTTAGACGTTGACCCATAGAATGTTTACTGTAAACATAGTGCTGAATCATCCTCGTCTTACCTCGTGGGAACGCCACGGTCAATTCTTCTCTGAGCATGAAATACAGGACAAAATATTAACCATCCCTTTATAAAATTAGAACCCTTAAGGTCAAAGGTCGGAGTCTTCAGTTGTTTTATTTATTTTTTTTGGATGGGGGAGGTGGTGGTGGGGGGTGATGGGGTGGTGGTGGATTGCTGTTAGTACATTATATTAGAATATTATTTGTCAAAAATCACCTTAAGAATCATGTCCACTTTTAGGAGATATGGTAATAATTAAAAGACTGCATTCAAGCCTAGTCAATGAAATAGCAAAACGAGGCCTGTGTGAGCTTGAATTAGAGAACAGGACAAAAAGATTAAGACGTCTCAGCATAGCGCCTTCTTCAGCACACAGGACGAATGAAGATATCACAAAGAACAGAACACAGTAAACCACTCAAAAAATATCCATTGTTGTCGCCCGGAAGTGGGAGCCATGATGGTTGATGAACCACTTCCGGTGACAAAAAAAAATTGATATTTCTTGAGTTGTTAACGGTGCCGTGTTCTTTGTGATATCTTCATTCGTCCTGTGTGCTGAAGAAGGCTCTATGCCGATACGTCCTAATCTTTTTGTCCTGTTCTCTAATTCAAGCTTCCACACACCCCATTTTTTGCTATTTCTTTAGGAGATATTAACAAGGCATGCTATGGTTTTTCGCAATATTTCAATCAAATGACATTAAATGTAATTGTACCATTATTTACCCTGTTATACTACTGTAACACCAACAATCATTCACTGAATGTATATCAATATAAATATAATAGAAATGTAAATTTGTTGTATTTATGAACAAACTTTCAAATATCGTCCTCATTTTTAAAAAATTATAATCATGCAATGTAACCTCATGATATGCCTCCCTTATGGTGATTGTTGTTTGGGACC
The DNA here is from genome assembly GCA_964033795.1 of Lymnaea stagnalis. Taxonomy (NCBI): domain Eukaryota; kingdom Metazoa; phylum Mollusca; class Gastropoda; family Lymnaeidae; genus Lymnaea; species Lymnaea stagnalis. Next base: position 282,471 of record CAXITT010000003.1, on the reverse strand, counting down.
GTTGAGTTCAAGAATGGTTCTCATGTTATGTTATTGTTGTGCCGCTCAACCCAGCCCCCCCTCCCCCCTCTCGCCTCCCCTAACTCCCACCCCTTCAATTTGTCTTACTGAGTATACAGCCAATATATTATTATGTTCAACTATTATGTTTAGACTTTAGTCCACTTGAAAAAAAAACAGGGGCACGCGATTTATCGAAATTGGTCTTTTTTTAGTTACAGACGATTGAGTGATTTGTTAACATAGAACACCGTCTAGCTGGAGAACTATAGAAATGAATCTTGTGAGGCATAGGACACCATCTATCTAACTGTTAAACCGTATGTCTAGTTACGATCGAGCATTCTGATGAGCTGTATCATAATGCTTAGTCTAAATGAGGTTTTTAGGGTAGAACTGCTTCTGGTTCGCAAGTACGGCCGAACTAATGAGGGGACAAGGTCATGTTTACTTCGGTCCGATTAAAAACGAAACAAACCAAAGTTGAGTAAATTGGGTTGCTTGTTAATTTATTCATCAGGCGCGTGTCTTTTTTTTTTTCTTCTTTCCTTTCCAATCCCAAACAGCTAGATCTCGTCAACGTGACCCAGTCACATGACACGTCGCCATGATGGATTCGTGTAAATGCGTTGTGACGTCAAATCTGTTAAAAATAATAATAAATTATATTTTAAAAAAATGATTCGCTCCAGATGCCATTAAGAAATATCTGTAATCCCGCGCGACATCAGGAGACCTGGGAAAGATTTCATAGTCGCTACGGCGAACCCTCCATATGTACACGTTTGGTTTAGTAAGCAAACAAAATGTTTAAAACTTGTGTTTAAATGAGGGAAACTATATTTTTCATAGCTAATGTAATCAAGTAGGGACACTGCTCATGGTGGTTTGTATTAAATAAGGGGAAAATCTAATGTTTGTTGATGCTTTTTAATTAGATTTTTTTTAAAATCAAATGATTGTTTTTGCATGTTTCATTGTTTATTGTTTAATTATATAGGTTTATTGATTTTTGTTTGTTATTTCTGAATTTTAAAATACATTGAAAAAAAGATGTTATTGACTGATAAATATTTTTAACACTCTGCGATGTTGGCCACCTACAAAAAATTCTGAATTTTTTATTCTTAACTGAGGCATCGGGGGTTTATTATCAAGGACACTACTACCCAGGCCATGCTCGTCTTTTTCTCCAATTATAAAAACAGACTTCCTCAGCAGACAATCACATGATCACCTTCTGTGAGCGCGTCAGTGTCAACACGCGAATCTAGCGAAATCTCACATTAAATTGAAAAAAAAACTATATTCTGTTTCAAGTCTGATTAAATCCTTTCACAAAAAAAATAAAAAAATCCTTGTCCGGATAAACGAACGTACGTGTCTCTAATTTCCGGATAATCGCGTGGTTCTGTTACCTGTAGGCAGACTCAACACGTTTGTCGCGGACTGAGTATATTCCTTAGAATTTTCACTTTTGATTGGGGTGACTAAATATAAAATAGTGGTTCAGCTGCAACAGCCATTGGAATTCGCCTGTGGTTAAGAAAATTATTTGGATGGAGATCAGTTTTTTCTGAAAAATTATTATTTTATTTTTTAAATAGAAACTATTGAACGCATCGCTTTTACAAACAAATACAATTATTATTTTATTTTTTTTCTTGTAGATCTGCTTGTGCCAAATACGTTTGGCTGTGGTACTTGCATTGTTTCTACGTGCTCATATTAAAAAGAGTCTTGTTGGATCCAACTGTTTTCAGGATTTAATGTCATGTTTAAGATTAATTAGCAGGAATGGTCAAAGGAAGAAATATCGAATGGAAGCGCAATGGAAACTCCTCTCTGTGGGGTCATAGATATGAACACGTTACGAGATTATTTTGTAAAAAAAAAAATATCCTAATTTACATTAAAGTCTTGACTTATTTGTAGTTTTTACTTCCAAAAAATCGAGGATTAAACTTAATTATTTTTTCTACCCCAATTTTCCTTTCACTCCGTGCTTAGTAATACCTGGCCAAGTCCACGAAATGTGTCGGACTGCCAGAAAAGGAACTGTTGGTGAACTGGTTGTGCCCACCCTCCTGTTTGGCACATGACTGTATTTCTTATTATGATCTTCTTTTGCAAGAGTTAATCTTAGGACCGGAATTACTTAACTGGTCATCCTGATATTGTAAAGTACATGTGACGTAATAACTGCAAATAAAATACCGAGAAGGACACGTGACTTGATCTTGGCATTTCTCATTTGTTTGTTAATTTGATTTGTTGTTCTAATTGTTGGTGTGTTCATTTGTTTACTCGTGAAACACTTGTCTGTATATTAAGATACGTTAGACTGTAAACAATTAAAAGCATCAAGCTACATAATTAAGAATCTACATAATTTCAAGAATTAAATATAATATATTTGAAGTATTAGCATTTTCAAGTTTGAAGATGTATTATTTAGAGTATAATTTTAGTTTCAAGTATTAAGCTAAATATTTTAGAGTAAAAAAAAAACGGTAACAGATATTATTGAAAGGGCAAACACTCCTCCGCCCCCCCCCCACCCCACCCACACCCATCCCCGACACACTCCTCCCCCCCACACACTCCCCCCACACACTCCTCCCCCTCACACTCCTCCTCCCGACAACCCTCCCCCACACACTCCTCCCCCCACACTCCCCCACACCCCTCCCAAGCCTCTGTATAGAGTAGAGGTGAGATTTTGAGCTTTTGTTTTAAAAATTNACTCCCCCCCCTCCCCCCCCTCCTCCCGACAACCCTCCCCCACACACTCCTCCCCCCACACTCCCCCACACCCCTCCCAAGCCTCTGTATAGAGTAGAGGTGAGATTTTGAGCTTTTGTTTTAAAAATTCTCCAACTCAGTTGATCTCCTCATTTTTATAGACGAGTTTTTTGTGTGAAAGTTAAAGGTTTAGAGCTTAGCTCATACAAAAGGTAATGTAATAATTTCCACAGCCCGCCACTCCCCTCCCACACACACACACAACCTGTTATTTCTTGAACTTGTAGTTATCGCATGGCATAATAATGATTAAAGTAAAATTTGGTTTAAACAATGATTACGGTAAAATTCGGCTGAAAAATATTTACAGTAAAATTTGGCCATAAGAATGATTACAGTAAAATTTGGCTTTAAAATGATTACAGTAAAATTTGGCACACTAATGATTACAGTAAAATTTGGCATACTAATGAATACAGTAAATTTGGCTTTAAAATGATTACAGTAAAATTTGGCACACTAATGATTACAGTAAAATTTGGCACACTAATGATTACAGTAAATTTGGCTTTAAAATGATTACAGTAAAATTTGGCACACTAATGATTACAGTAAAATTTGGCACACTAATGATTACAGTAAAATTTGGCACACTAATGATTACAGTAAATTCACTGTTACCATAAACTGCAGATGCGCATGCTCATTGAATGTTCCACATCTCCCGCTCAGCATCATCAGTAAGGTGTTGACCAGATGCAGATTTTAGCGCCCCGCCCCCGCCCCCAACACCTTTACATTAAAAGGTTGGTGGTTATTGATTCTGACCATTATTAAGGTCACCTGTACTGTAGGCCACATTCAGCCGACGGCTAATCAAAGCCAGGACTAGGAAATGTAACCGTCTTGGAGGAAAAGAACTCTAAGAACACTACCCAGCTGTGCGCCGTCCGTCGACAAGTTGGACACACAAGAACTCTAAGAACACAACCCAGCTGTGCGCCGTCCGTCGACAAGTTGGACACACAAGAACTCTAAGAACACAACCCAGCTGTGCGCCGTCCGTCGACAAGTTGGACACACAAGAACTCTAAGAACACTACCCAGCTGTGCGCCGTCCGTCGACAAGTTGGACACACAAGAACTCTAAGAACACTACCCAGCTGTGCGCCGTCCGTCGACAGTCGTGATTATGTGGTATGTATAAAATAATTTAGAAGTTCATGCATGACTGGGTGATGTGTAACACTTTAAACTCATTTGTCAACTTGTTTTCCGAAAGGAATATTATGTTGTCGATAAGAGGAAAGCATATGGGGCGAGAGAGAAATTTGGTTTGTGGCTGAAAGAGAAGGGGAGAAGGTGGAAAATGACAATATATTCTATTTTATTTAAAAAGAAAATAATTTGAAAAGCAACAATTTAAAAAAAAAAATTAAAAACAAACATGGAACGATTGATCAAGATGTGGTGAGAAATCAGTCTATCTGTGAATAAGGATATATAGCTAGTCTATATGTGAATAAGGATATATAGCTAGTCTATATGTGAATGATATATAGCTAGTCTATATGTGAATAAGGATATATAGCTGGTATATCTGTGAATAAGGCTATATAGCTTGTCTATCTGTGACTAAGGATGCATAACTAGTCTTTCTGTGACTAAGGATTTGTAACTACAGGTCAATCTGTGAATAAGGATATATAACTAGTTTATCTGTCAATACGGATATATAACTATATACAGTCTATCTGTAAATAAGGATATATCACTAGTCTATTTGTGAACAACGATGTATTAGACATATAACTAAAATAAAAAAGAAATTGTTTGATTTAATATGTTATATTGTTCGTCATCGTGCGAAGATGACCAAGGCTTGAGGAATGAGTATCTTTGACTTGAGCTGTATGTTTAAAGTGAGGGAGAGCTGCTCGATTAGTCAGCCTCACTCTCTCGCCCTTTTCCTATTTGATCCAATGGCAAGACTTAGTCAAGGCGACTGGAAATGTATAGACCAGGATGCAGCAGATGACCAGCAGAGTTTCTTGTGTGTCGCACTGCGTGCTCTTTCTGCGTTCCACATCGCAGGAGTTTTGGGAAAGTCATTGTGTCTATGTCACACCGCCTTCGGTACTCCATCTCCGGGTCTGATGGCAGGTAGCCGTCATTTAAATGAGTTTGCCATCCAAGGTTAACGAGTTGTTAACGAGCTGGGATTGAACTCCACTCCACAAGTTCTGGATTGACTTAGTTGAGACCGATAAACTACAAATGTGGCGTCATGTCAGGACTACAGAAAATGAATTTTCCGTAAAGCAACAATTGTGTAAGACTGTAATCTACCTCCGATGATATTGTGTAAGGCTCTTTGTAATCTACCTCAGATAATGTTGTGTAAGACAGTTTGTAATCCACCCCGGATAATATTGTGTAAGACTGTTTGTAATCTACCTCAGGTAATATTTTGGCGAGACTTTTGAAAGGAGAATCAGGAACACGATATCAGAGAGTTTCAAATATAAAAGACAGAACACTTTCGGTAGAACGCCTTCTTTAACGAACTAAACAATGAGTGAAGAACGAATTAAACAATGAGTGAAGAACGAACTAAACGATGAGTGAAGAACGAACTAAACAATGAGTGAAGAACGAACTAAACAATGAGTGAAGAACGAACTAAACAACGAGTGAAGAACGAACTAAACGATGAGTGAAGAACGAACTAAACAATGAATGAAGAACGAACTAAACGATGAGTGAAGAACGAACTAAACAATGAGTGAAGAACGAACTAAACAATGAGTGAAGAACGAACTAAACAATGAGTGAAGAACGAACTAAACGATGAGTGAAGAACGAACTAAACAATGAGTGAAGAACGAACTAAACAATGAGTGAAGAACGAACTAAATGATGAGTGAAGAACGAACTAAACAATGAGTGAAGAACGAACTAAACAATGAGTGAAGAACGAACTAAACAATGAGTGAAGAACGAACTAAACAATGAGTGAAGAACGAACTAAACGATGAGTGAAGAACGAACTAAACAATGAGTGAAGAACGAACTAAAGAATGAGTGAAGAACGAACTGAACGATGAGTGAAGAACGAACTAAACAATGAGTGAAGAACGAACTAAACGATGAGTGAAGAACGAACTAAACAATGAGTGAAGAAGGAACTAAACAATGAGTGAAGAACGAACTAAACGATGAGTGAAGAACGAACTAAACAATGAGTGAAGAACGAACTAAACAATGAGTGAAGAACGAACTAAACAATGAGTGAAGAACGAACTAAACGATGAGTGAAGAGCCCGCAGTTATAACCAAAAGTAACTTGACAGGAAGAAGGCGTCTACCCACGACAAAAGCATTACTTATTTTATCTTATGTTTCAATCTGCAATTCATCTTGTTCCCAATATTCATAATCTACTGTAGAGGACTTTCTTAAATACTTTTTTCTACGCTACAATAATCTGTGCACAGCTGCATACGTTCTCAAAGGTAGTGGTTCTCAACCTTCGTACTGCCGCGACCCGTTGATACAGTTCCTCATGTCTTGGTGACTCCCAAACCATACAATTATTTTCGTCGCTACGTCATAAAAATGTGTTTCCCGATGGTCTGAGACGACCCCTGTGTAAGGGTCGTTCGGCCCCCAAAGGGGTCGCGACACATAGGTTGAGAACCACTGTTCTAAGGCCATACAATTCATATAAATTACACATATTCTATGGTACATTTAAGTTACTGTTGTAAAAAAAAAATGTGTAAGTGATTTCATTCGCGCTGTGTCCCGAGCTATTAGTTCCTCTTTATTCATCCATTCACCTCTTCGTCTCGACCTCTATCTCTCCGATTCTGTCTCCGACATCCCCCCCCCAACTCCTCCCATCTCCTTTGCTAAGATGACTATTACAAATAGCTGAAAAGAAATTCTTCCCTCCATTGACCGTCGCCGGCTAGCATTTCTCTCTCCCCATCCCATCCCCCACCCCTTTCTTGTCACTTTCCCCCCGTGTTGTTACAAGCCTTGCTGTTCTCCTGATATTGATCATAAGGCCGCATGGACGCCGATGATTTGTCAGCGGGATTTAACGAAAGCGGAGACTGAAGCCTTCTAATGATTCACTTCCTGGGGGCGCACAAACTTCAGCAATCAAAAAAAAATATGGGAAAAAAAAAAAAAAAAAAAAAAAAAAAAGGAAAGAAAAAAAAAGCTATTGTGGTGACACAAGGTCAAAAAAAAAGAGTATTATAGAAATGTATTATGCCCTACAAAGAGGATATGTTATTAAAAGAGAGGTTTGTTTGCTGGTAACGTGAGTTTAATGATAGTTTGATACAATGACTTTATATTCGACGATCATTGGTTGTCTAGCGCCCCCCCCCACCCAACCCTCTTCACGTACTGGACTTAAATACCTTTCAGCATTTGGGGCGGTCAGGGTCATGGTCAACTGGTGGGCGATCAGAGGACTGTTTTCTTCGTCAGCGCTTCTCATCATCATCATCATCTCTCTCTCTCCTCTCACTCTCTCTCTCCCTCTCTCTCTCTCTCCCCTCTCTCTCCTCTCTCTCTCTCTCCCAGGTGAGACTCGACCGTTTCCTTGACAGTTTTTGTTAAGGATGTCCAGCCGTCCCAATCAGAGGCTGACGGTTCCCAGTTCCCAGGTGCAGTCATGCTGATGCTTGAGCAGATCATCGAAGTGTTTCCTGAGAGTTCCTGTACGTCTCATTACTTGAACAAGAAGATCACTAGAAATTAGAAGACGTTTTTATCACATGTTTTCCCCAAGTCAACAAGACGTCTTGCCAAAGGAGACTGCCTTGTACTGACCTTTGTTAACGTCTGATTGTTTGTAATGTAATCGTGCTTTTGAATACAGTTGAGCCATAGAGATATGTGACATATGGCTCGTGTATATAACCCAGGTCTCTGAACCATGACATGTGGCAGATAATTGGACACTAACTTAAATTGATGGAATCAAAAGTTCAGATAATTGGACACTAACTTAAATTGATGGAATCAAAAGTTCAGATAATTGGACACTAACTTAAATTGATGGAACCAAAAGTTCAGATAATTGGACACTAACTTAAATTGATGGAATCAAAAGTTCAGATAATTAGACACTAACTTAAATTGATGGAACCAAAAGTTCAGATAATTGGACACTAACTTAAATTGATGGAATCAAAAGTTCAGATAACTGGACACTAACTTAAATTGATGGAATCAAAAGTTCAGATAATTGGACACTAACTTAAATTGATGGAATCAAAAATTCAGATAATTGGACACTAACTTAAATTGATGGAATAAAAAGTTCAGATAAATGGACACTAACTTAAATTGATGGAATCAAAAGTTCAGATAATTAGACACTAACTTAAATTGATGGAATAAAAAGTTCAGATAATTGGACAATAACTTAAATTGATGGAATCAAAAGTTCAGATAATTGGACACTAACTTAAATTGATGGAATCAAAAGTTCAGATAAATGGACACTAACTTAAATTGATGGAACCAAAAGTTCAGATAATTAGACACTAACTTAAATTGATGGAACCAAAAGTTCAGATAATTGGAAACTAACTTAAATTGATGGAATCAAAAGTTCAGATAATTAGACACTAACTTAAATTGATGGAACTAAAAGTTCAGATAATTGGACACTAACTTAAATTGATGGAACCAAAAGTTCAGATAATTGGACACTAACTTAAATTGATGGAATCAAAAGTTCAGATAATTAGACACTAACTTAAATTGATGGAACCAAAAGTTCAGATAATTGGACACTAACTTAAATTGATGGAACCAAAAGTTCAGATAATTGGACACTAACTTAAATTGATGGAACCAAAAGTTCAGATAATTGGACACTAACTTAAATTGATGAAACCAAAAGTTCAGATAATTGGACACTAACTTAAATTGATGGAACCAAAAGTTCAGATAATTGGACACTAACTTAAATTGATGGAACCAAAAGTTCAGATAATTGGACACTAACTTAAATTGATGGAACCAAAAGTTCAGATAATTAGACACTAACTTAAATTGATGGAACCAAAAGTTCAGATAATTGGACACTAACTTAAATTGATGGAACCAAAAGTTCAGATAATTGGACACTAACTTAAATTGATGGAACCAAAAGTTCA
>CAXITT010000003.1:253095-273331 GCA_964033795.1 Lymnaea stagnalis | reverse complement strand
CCCCCCCCCCCCCCACTTTCCACAAACATGGTAAGTTTCGACGTCAGGAGTTTATTCGCCATAGGATTACACTTAAGCTGTAAACTGTCCATAAAAATCCATTCAACTTCTCGAAGGACCCCATGCGGGCTTCAGCTTGGGGTCCACTGCACTCCACTGTTTCTTAGCTCAATATCCTCCCTTAACCCTATACTGGCCCCTGGCAACTCTCCCTCTGGAGAAGTAAAGGGGTGGATGGTGGTGGTGTGGGGGGGGGGCTATTCTCGTCTGAGGTAATTCCTGTCCCTGTCAACAAAATCACTTATTCCCCCTGATTCCCCTTCCGACTTTTTGTTGCCGGCAACACACTTTGAGGACACCGGCGAACTCCTCAAATGACAATGTACAAGGGTAAGTTAATGAAATAGACACGACATGGATATTACCATGTAGGGGTAATGAGCACGATGAAATAAAGTGGATATTACAACGTAGAGTCTAATAGACAAGTAGAAATTAGGTGGATATTACCTGTAGGGGTAATGGACAAGATGAAATAAGGTGGATATTACGTTGTAGGTTTAATAGAAAAGATGAAATAAGGTGGATATTATCATGTAGGGGTAATAGACAATATGAAATAAGGTGAGTATTACCTTTTGGGGTAACGGACACGATGAAATAAGATAGGAGTGTAATAGATACGATGAAATAAGGTAGGAGGGTAACAGATACGATTAAATAAGGTAGGAGCGTAATAGATACGATCAAATAAAGCTGGGCACTGGCACGTTTGGATGGTCCTGATGGATTTGGTGAAAATGGAAATATAGAAAGACATTGATGAAACACATCTTGGGAAAAAAGACTCTTAAAGGAAGCTTCTTCTGATGAGACAACGTTCAACAGATCTTAACTGTAAACATATGGTGTTGTAGCCTGTGTGTTGACCGAATTTTATGCCAAGTAGCTCTAAAGCGTCTACCGCTATTATCCACCTCTTTTTTTCTTTTTTACGTTTATGTTCACGTCACCAATTAAACGTGTAACGCTGTACCATTGCCCAAACCCTCCATTTCTTTTGGGATAATGTTGCTGACGTTCTAATTTCTTCTAAAGAGTGATATCCAACGAGGCCATTTCTAAAATTCCTCTTCATGAGGGTTCCTACTCCCTCTCTATAAATAAGTCGGCAGCTTTCCCAGCTGGAAGAGAGTGTTGGAGGATTTCTAGACAAGACGTAATATACATACGTGACGTAATAAACGAATAGGAGTCTTACATCGTTTTGCTCTTTGTGTGTGTGTATGTGTGTGTGTGTGTGTGTGTGTGTGTGTGTGCATAAATATTTGTATCTTTTGAGGATTATACTTTTTCACTCGCTGTGCTGTAAGGTAATATATATTTTTTTTTTATTTCTGTATATTTGATTTTGAATTGTTATGTAAATATAAATATTATAATTAAATGGAGTGTTTTTAATCTCACCAGCGTCGGTGTCGTTTTCCTTAGTGTACCGGTGTTCTGCCCTTTGTTCACGCATTGTTCATTCAACGTGCCCGATTATTAAAACAGATTTCATTTGCAAAACCATCTGACGGTACGCAACACATGAACTTGGTCGATGAAAAAAGACCCCAGGGTGCTGGGTGGCCGAGCGGCGGCAGCCTGGAGCTCAATCCCCACCAATTCCAACAACCCAAGCACCCGGGTGGATGTGACCCGTTAGCCCTGGACGGCAACTGCTCCAAGAGAAGGCGATCTCCGAATTCAAACCAGGAGCCAGAATGATCACTAAACTGATCGTGGGCCCTCAAATACAAGAAGAAGAGACCATATGTGTACGGCTCGGATGGACAAGTTATTCTCTACCTATACGTATGAAGCTTACATATACATTATGTTTTGTAACGTATGTGTCCAGGTGGCACAACGATCGGTTTGATTTGGCAGACGTAAAAGTAGAAGTTTACTTTTTTATTTAATTTTAAACGCCAATTTTTGTTTGAAGAAACAAAATAAAATAACAATTCCTTCTGGTTTTATCTCCAGAATCTGTTTGTGATATTACAGCATCTTGTGTTGTGCCACGTTTCGTTGCCCAGATGGGCCCGCATGGCCCGATTGGTCCAGATAATCCAGATGGTCCAGATGACCCAGATAACCCAGATGGCCCAGATGGCCCAGATGGCCCAGATAACCCAGATGGCCCAGATAACCCAGATGGGCCCGCATGGCCCGATTGGTCCAGATAATCCAGATGGTCCAGATGACCCAGATAACCCAGATGGCCCAGATAACCCAGATGGCCCAGATAACCCAGATGGCCCAGATAACCCAGATAGGCCCCCATGGCCCGATTGGTCCAGATAATCCAGATGGTCCAGATGACCCAGATAACCTAGATGGCCCAGATGGCCCAGATAACCCAGATGGCCCAGATAACCCAGATGGCCCAGATGGCCCAGATAACCCAGGTGGCCCAGATAACCCAGATGGCCCAGATAACCCAGATGGGCCAGATGGCCCGATGACCCAGATGGCCCAGATGATCCAGATGGCCCAGATTACCCAGATGGCCCAGATGATCCAGATGGACCAGATGGCAGTTATTGCTATGGTTAGCGTCGTATTTTTTTCAGATTTTTAAAATCATTCACAGGTGGGTGGGTGGGAGGTGGGCGGTGGGACGGGGGGGCGGGTTAGGCTGGTCCTACAAAGTAATCCTACAGCCAAAATGTTCAAGACCTTACACTATATGCTTACCTTTAGAATTTGAGTCTTTTAATTGTTTTAATGCATTTTAATGTAAGTGAAAGGACTACCTTACAGTTCGTCAACCGACTTTCAACGTGCGTTGAGGATGATCGCCTACACGGGGCAGAGGTTAAACCTTATCTGAGGACCTGCAGGTGGGTTAAACTGGCGCACCTATTCAAACCGGTCAGCCGGTTAGGTTAAAAGGCACCCTGCCACGGGTGATGGGCCGCGTAGAGAAGACACTAGGAAATATAGTTGACCAGCCGGCCTTCATTTTCTTAAATCACCTTAAAGCAGTGGTTCTAGACCTGTGGGTCGCGACCCCTTTGGGGCTCGAACGACCCTTAGCCTACACATGGGTCGCCTAAGACAGTCGGAAAACACATGTTTAGGAAGTAGCAAGGAACATAATTTTAATATTGGGCATCACTACAAAATGATGAACTGTAGTAAAGGGTCGCGGCATTAGGATGGTCGAGAACCACCCTCGACAACCATTGGCTTAGCTAGGGTTACAGTCATCTGTAATTTCAAGACAATAAAGTGCTACCTGATTCAAGCTAAGAAAAGATGGCGCCGCAAGAACGTAAAAAGATGCGCTTCAGCCCCAGTTCTGATGGTAAATAATATATATATAATTTTTTTTTTTTTTTTGCTGCTTTCTCTGCACTTCTCTCTCAGTGGGAACTGTACAATCTTGTTAGGGCGGAATATTTCTCATTTAGTTTGTTTTTTTTCCGCTTAATGGATTCACTTCCGGTAAGAGTGGCCAAGTGCGTCAATGTCAACGCTGGGGGGGGGGGGGGGGGGGGGTGTAAGGGTATGGGATGTAAGGGGAGACGACAAGCGAAGGCAAAGAAGATAAACAAGGGAGTTAACTGTGACTAGACCATAATTCCCCCCAAGAGCATCAGCGCGGAGCAGCAGCGGCAGCATTCCTCTGAGTCTCCAGTGCAGTGACACTGCTACTCTGGATCGACTTTATCAAACGTTTCAGCTCAGCTGGCTTTCTTTAGATCAGCAGTAAAAATATCCCGTCGGCGTAAGTAGCAATGTCCAACACAGGGAGGAAAAAAAGAAAGTTTTATTTATTTATTTTTTTTTAAAATTCTGCATAAACCAATTTCTATTAAGCTCTCTATTGTGTCTTGTTTATTATATAGATGAGAGATGTATTACATCAGCGGTTGGATCGCAGGTTTCTCCCACGTGTTTACAGCAGTGGCCAGATTTCAGGGAACCAGTGTGACCCAACGACCCCACTACATCACTTAACAAAATTTAAAAAAAACATTTTTTTTTAAAATTTAAAAGATGATTATTATAACCAAAAAAAAAAATAAAAAAATAAGATTAATATAAAAAAAAATATTATATATTTTAAAAAAATTATAATTAGTATTATATAAAATAAATAATAAAATATTAAAATATATAATATTTTTTAATATAAATCATAATTTTTTTTGTTTTAATAATCATTTTTATTTTTTTTTTATTGTTATAGTGTAATAATAATAATAATGATAATAACAACATTAATAATAATAATAATAATAAATTAAAGAGAAGACACATTGAACAAAAACGTTTATAATGAGAGCATTAGGAAATTATCCAAAATTCGTTTCGACGTATTAGAAAAAATTGTAAAATAATTTTTTTGAAATATTATAATATGGGCTGTTGGGTGATGAATGGTGATGGATGGTGATGAATGGTGATGAATGCTGTTTGTTTAATATTACAACTGTGAGACCGAAACAGTTTATCAGACAGATTTTGAGCCCCCTGAGGTTCAAGGCTTTGGAAATGTAGAAGATGTTTCATACTAGCATGCCTCTTCAGTGGTACTTTAATAGCTAGTTAATACATTTAGCTGAAGACTTCAATATTTATTAATAATTTATTGCACATTATTATTACAATTCTATTATTGGGAAACCTTTAACTCGGTCTTACGTTATAATAAGCTTAAAACGTGTATAGAGTTATTTCTAATTAGATCAACACACAGGCTATAACATATATCTATATTTAAAATAAAGCATGGGCGATAAACAACTGTACCGAAATGCCGGCATCTTGTCCGAAAGAGCAACACTAGATCACCGTCTGAAGCAACTATTCCATGCCCACGGCGTCATATATTATTCCGAGCAAGGATCGGTCTAGCAAGCCACCTACAAGCTCACCGTAATCCCAACCTCCCCCTAACCGGATGACTCGATGGTCCTAGTCGACTTCGACGGACGAACAACAACAACATTTCTAACATACTGAAGTATGAGTGCTCAGGCCACGTTACCCAATCGGTCGTGTTCAATGAGGTAATCGTCGAAAGATACAAATATTAACACACACACACACACACACACACACTGAGAGAGAGAGAGAGGGAGAGAGAGAGAGAGAGAGAGAGAGAGAGAGTTAAATCTTGTAAGGCTCCTATAAGTATAGTACGTCTAGTAGATGTCTAGGAAAATTAACAAAAATCTCTCCAAGCCTTTTCACAGAGATGGAATTGGAATCCTCATGAAAAGAAATTCTAGAAATCGCATCATTTGATATCATTCTTTGGAACAAATTAGGGACGTAAACAACATTTTCCCCAATGAGGGGGGGGGGGGGTGGGCAAGGGTATAGCGTTACACATTTAATCGGAGACGGAAATATCATTTTTTTTTAAAAATGGGGACGTGAAATGGTAGACGCGTTAGCTATACTTTGAAACATAATTAGGTCAACACACGGGCTATAACATATATCTATATTTAAAATAAAGTATGGGCGATAAACAACTGTACCGAAATGCCGGCATCTTGAATGCAAATATCGGGTCGTCAACGGTGAATGATTCCAGTGTTACCGGTAGTGAAAAAGGAAGAGATGTTGTGAAGTTGCTTTGGAAACGAGCCTCTCGACGATTAACACTATTATCTTATAGTTAAATAGTATTTTCACTCGTAAGTAAAATGATCGTGATTTCGGACCGAGTCTGAAAAAAGCTCGCGTAAGAATTCCGAGAGAAATTTAATAGTGGAATAACGCTAGACAAGAATGTTGTGTGGGACAAGGCTATACAAGAATGTAGTGTGGGACAAGGCTAGACAAGAATGTAGTGTGGAACAAGGCTAGACAAGAATGTAGTGTGGGACAAGGCTATACAAAAGCACAGTGTGGGACAAGACGGCACCACGTAACACAGTTGTAATGAAATTGTGTCCGATAAAGATGCTTTGTGCAGCGTGTCCGCATAATTTGACAAAACACCTCACTGAAATGAGGCTGCACCACCAAGTTGTGTCAGTAGTCAATTGTCTTCAGCCGATGTTAATGCGACACAGTTGTTAATGTTACCGACCGCAGCTGGGTGGATTTGACAACAATGTCCAGTTTCTTTCTTTTTTTTTTAAATTTCTTATCAATTAACTTTTGTTTTTAAAATGCCCCTCAGTATTATTAGCGGGTTAGATGTATAGTAATTATATTTTTTTTTTTTAAATCCATGAAAATTCTGCAGTATAAATATGATTTCATGCTTGAACTGGAAATGTGGGACAAGGCTATATACTAGACGCAGTGTGGGACAAGGCTAGACAAGAATGTAGTGTGGGACAAGGCTATTCGAGAATGTAGTGTGGGACAAGGCTAGACAAGAATGCAGTGTGGGACAAGGCTAGACAAGAATGTAGTGTGGGACAAGGCTAGACAAGAATGTAGTGTGGGACAAGGCTTTACAAGAATGATCACACCCTGTTCCGATCTGTTCTTTGCAGTGTGGGACAAGGCTAGACAAGAATGTAGTGTGGGACAAGGCTAGACAAGAATGTAGTGTGGGACAAGGCTTTTCAAGAATGTAGTGTGGGACAAGGCTAGACAAGAACGCACTGTGGGACAATGCTAGACAAGAACGCAGTGTGGGACAAGGCTAGACAAGAATGTAGTGTGGGACAAGGCTAGACAAGAACGCAGTGTGGGACAAGGCTATACAAGAATGTAGTGTGGGACAAGGCTAGACAAGAACGCAGTGTTGTATACTTTTATAAATGTTCATTTTAATTTATTTTTTAAAAATAATTATTATTTAACCTTTGTTTACGCCAATATTTCCCGTCAATTGAAACCCCTGCCACTATCCTCCTCCCCCTTACCCCCACCCATCCCTTTCTACTCCAAGACATCATTTGCCTGAGGCTGTATCCAACCATTATCTTCGCCTCTTCTTTCACGCCCACCCCCCCCCTCCCACCTTTTCTCCCTTCCCTGTTTTCTACACAACAAAACATCTTGGCACGAGCCTGATTATCCAACCGGATTAAACTGTTGCAGGTCATGACGTCACAGCAGCTGAGATTGATTCTTCCTGGCTTTGTTTGGTTTTGAGTGGCCAAGATAATGGCTATTGACCACCACCGCCGTCTCCCCCNAAAAGTTTTAATGAAATAGCAAAGCGAGGTATGTGGCAGCTTGAATTAGAGAACAGGACAAAAAGATTAGGATTTTTCGGCATAGAGCCTTCTTCAGCACACAGGACAAATGAAGATATCACAAAGAACAGAGCAATTGTTAGAGATTAACAAAAGTTAACACAGCCTCTTTTGAAACCATTTATTAACTTTCGCTTACATTCCGACTTAGAAGGAAATACAGTATAGTTACGAGCACATTGCTTTGTTTACTCATTGTGAACATTTTTTTTATTTAGTTTTTTTTTTTTTTTTTTTTTTTTTTTTTTTTTTTTTAAGTTTGTTTTGTTAATGAACGTCCCCCCCCCCCCCCCCGAAATTTTGTTGGTGACGTATATTTATAGAAATTATAACGTAGTGTCTAGACGGTCCTTGGCGTGGGTGCATTTTGGGCTCGGCAGTCGATGACAGAAGTTTGTAGTGAAAGGTTGTGCAATGATTCTCCTTCTTAAAGCCTTTATATCGGGCTGCGCTAGACTACACGAGTTCGACTCCTTGCACAGCCTGGTAGATATGTTTCTGTGTTAAAGTTGACAGTGCTAATGGAAAAAAAGGGTCTTGTGTTCAATGCGGTGTGATTACGACGCATGAGCGTGTGCAAGAATTGGATGAAATGAACCTTTCACGTACGAATAGGTCCCATACTTTACAGGGTGACTGACAACATGTGACAATTTTTATCTCACCTTTAACTACTGTAGGACCGGAAACGACAAGATAGCCTGCGGCCCGCCAGCACCCACTTTATGGCCCGCGAAGTAATGAAATATTCTTTTTTATAATTATTTTATTAATCGAGTTCCCACCCCACCCCCCTGTCCTATTTTCTTTCGGCTAGTGCAGGTTTTCCATAAAGAATTGCGGCCCGCACAAGTTTTCCATAAAGAATTGCGGCCCGCACAAGTTTTTCATAAAGAATTGCGGCCCGCACACGTTTTTCATAAAGAATTGCGGCCCGCACAAGTTTTCCATAAAGTATTACGGCCCGCCTTACATTTTGAGTTGTGCAGACCTGGCGTCAAATCATTGGCAGCGAGACCCGTGCAACCAGACACAGAATAATTGAATGGACAGCCCGAACTTAACTTATACATCGGGGCAGACTAAAAAAGACATTTGAAACAATAGACAAGACCCAAGACAGGACAGGGCAAGACACACACACACACACACAACGTTAAAAAACACAACAAATTGATTGAGGGCGTGAAATAAGACAAATGGAATATAGGCATTAACAATACCGTCTCGCAAGACAAATTCAGTTGTCCATTAATGAGTAAATACTCAATTGTATTCTAACTTTTTGCTTTCTAATTAAATATGCATTTTTTCGTATTCTAGCCGAGAAGACACGTGATGTTTCCAGCCAATCACGAACAGCGTTGGCTTAAAAGGAACTTCGGAGCCAGTTTCCTCGCCACTCGGGTCGCGGCCATCTTTGATAGCAGAAATCTAATGTTTGAGTAATGAGGCCAATTTATTACAGCCCGGGGCGCGGGCCTTGGGTCGCCGCTCTGAACTGAAGCTGAAAACATTGCAGACCAATTGAGTAAGAGCTCATAGCTTTCTCAGATATTCCAGGGCAAGTCGCCTCACACGCGATATTTCAAAAGAAATAGACATTGAGCTCCTGAAAATATATTTAATTTCCTATCTGCTTTCTGATGCGGTTTGTTAAAACAAGCCGACTGGTTTGGGATGTCATTAGCTACTGGTTTGTGATGTCATTATCTACTGGTATGTGATGTCATTACCTACTGGTTTGTGATGTCATTACCTACTGGCTTGTGATGTCATTACCTACTGGTTTGTGATGTCATTATCTACTGGTTTTTGATGTAATTAGCTATTGGTTTGTGATGTCATTAGCTACTTGTTTGTGATGTTATTACCTACTGGTTTGTTATGTAAATAGCTACTGGTTTGTGATGTCATTACCTACTGGTTTGCTATGTCATTACTTACTGCTTTGTGGTTTCATTAGCTTCTGATTTGTGATGTCATTAGCTACCGGTTTGTGATGTCATTAGCTACTGGTTTGTGATGTCATTAGCTACTGATTTGTGATGTCCTTAGCTACCCGTTTGTGCTGTCATTCGGTAAAAGATTCTTACAGCATCGTATTCTTTTTTTGTAATAACAGATGCATCGTGCTCCTATAAATGTCCTATAAATGTCCTATAAATGTCCTATAAATGTCCAATACATTTACAACACAGTATGCACCATATGCCTATTTGTTGCACCACATGCTCATTTATTACACCATATTCTCATTTATTTTAACACATGCTTCGTGATCTCACCCTGAACAAAAAAAAATAAAAAAATTTTTTTAAAGAAAATAAATAAATATACTGACCTCTTCAGCTCACCCCAGAGGTCTCGTGTCTTGGAATGGCCAATGAACGTGGTTTACATCTTCATGTTTACACTACTTTTGAAAGTTGTAACTAACGCGTATCAGGGACATAAATAGCCCAAAGGGTCAAATGAATCAATCTCCCAACCCCCTCCCCACAATTCCATTTCCCCCAAACGTATCAAATATAGATACAAATAAAAAATAAAAAATTAAAACGTTTTCTTATAATTATGTTTTCAAAATCAGATTTTTAAGTATCTGTGTTTCCTAGTTCTTGATTTGAAAACTTAATTTACTCTAAAAAAAAAAAACAAAAAAAAACAACAAAGTTTCTTGTCATACAGTCTGAAAAGAACATTATCGAAATCTGGAGTTCAATACTTAATGTTTTCTACTTTAACAACGAGTGTCCTTCTCTCAAATTTTAGTGTTTTACAACAACCAACAGATGACTTCGCTTTCAAACTAATTAAACAGCCAGACCAACCGGAACCAGGGAATGATTTGCGTCCCGCCACTCATCTTTCTCATTGACGGCCTTTCACCGATACTCAACCTTTCTTATTAACACCTTATCCACCTCCCACTCAACTCCCCCCCCCCTCCCCCTCATCCTCATAACCATTCCCGACCCCTTTCTTATTAACACCTTATCCACCTCCCCCTCAACCCCCCCCCCCCCCTCCTCATCCTCATAACCATTCCCGACCCCTTCTCACACAGCCAGCAGTTGGACAGATTTATGTGGTCGAGTTATGAAATGATGCTAAGTTTAAATTGGCCAAATTGAACGATAATTTAAAATAAAGACTTTTCTGCTCAGTGCTTTCAATTACTGTTTTAATGTACGCTGATTAAACAAAAAAAATAGTTCCCGGTGTGTTCATGTTCATCTGCCTATAAACCATTTCATCTGCCCATAAACCATTTCATTTGCCCATTTCATCTGCCCATAAACCATTTCATCTGCCAATAAACCATTTCATTTGCCCATAAACCATTTCATCTGCCCATAAACTATTTCATTTGCCCATAAACCATTTCATCTGCACATAAACCATTTCATCTGCCCATAAACCATTTCATCTGCCATCATTGGCATATCATTCTGTCTTTGGTATGTCATTTTATCTTTGAAAGATCAAGTTATCATTTGCAAATTTGATATGGAAAAAAAAATCATCTTTTGAATCGTAGGTTGGTTTGTCATGAATATGTCATAATTTCCTTGTCATTATTTGTTTAATGCCATTGTGTATATTTCTGTGCATTTGTGTGTGTGTGTGCCAATGTGTATGTGTGTGTTTAAAAAAGATATAAATATTCTGACATAGAAAGAAAGAGTGGTAGCTATATAACGAAAGAAAGAGCAAATAATATGAGATAGAGAGAGACAGAGGGAAGGAGAGTTAAGAGAGAAAGTGATTGATACATATACACATATATGGAGATATCGATACTAGAGAGGAGTAAAAGAGATTGCAGGAGACAGTTTTAGATTGAGATGTTTTTGAAAACCTCTAAAGATAGCTGGCTGCCTGACGTCAAATTTCAACTCTTATCTGGCCACGGGCTCTAGAAATAGACCCAATTCTTGAAACCTAATTGGCAACTCATTCAGTCTTGAGTTGAAGAGAGAGAAAATATGCAACTGATCGTAGGCTAGCTCTCCTCATGCGAACATTCATCCTCTATTTGTCGGATCAGATCAAGATAATTTCAATCCATGTACAGCCTTCTGGCTTTGTCAATTGACATCGACGATTTTTTATAGCAAACTTAATTAATTTTTTCCAAATATCATTGGAAAAAAAAAATAAATATGATGTCACGTGGTGCGTGCGCATGGTCCATGGATGCCTTGGTATCCACATGAATCCGTCTGAGCAGATCCATAGATCCATTAATCCATCCATGCATACATCTAAGCACCCCTCCCACCGATCCACCCATGTGGTTAACAATTAACCGTTCGTCTATATGACTTTCTTTATTTCGGAATAACCATTTATCTGTCTTTCTATCTATAGTATATAAGATAGAGAGATAGATTTTTTTAAAAATAACCATCTATCTGCAGTCTTTCTATCTATAGGATACGATTCTACCTGAGGCATTACCAAAATGTATGTACCGATTTGGAATTTGAAATAATCTTTATCCAAGTATTCTTGTTGAAATATGATTGTTTATACTTGTATTCAATGTGCTTGTGGTTCGGTTTTTTTCCCCTACCCTGCTAAACTGGGACTCAGATTCGGCTGAGATGTGTATTAACATGAAGACAAAGTAGGCAAGTGCCAATGGACCACAAGCTTTCTAGAGGCCCCCGCGATAAAGGATAAAAAAAAAAAAAGAGAAGATTTATCTGTAGCTTCATCTTTTCAAAACAGCCATACGGTGGTATCATCGAAAAAAATGTATNATCTATATATATATGTATATATATGTATATATATGTATATTGGTTTATTGTAAGGAAGAACAATGAGTCGCTGAAGTCGTGAGACACAAGTAAGAGAAATATAAAGAGCGCGAGTGAACCGTTTGGTGTAAAATAAATGTAACTTTTTACATTTACCTTATACGACAGTTCTTGTGCTTCATTTCCTTGGGAAGTCAAAAGGAAAAGAGAAAAACAAAATCTGTGCGGCTAATAAGGTCAGTGGACATACGAAGAAAGATATGACCAAAAAATAAAAACACTTTTCAAATGTGACATAGGGTTGAATGGCGACGCAGGGTGACGGATAGGACATCATTGTATAATTTGAGGGTTTGTGGAAAAAGGGGGGGGGGGGGCGAAATCTTTACTTGACTAGGAACCTCTGTAGCATCGGGCACTGCTGAACTGATGTAACAATAGAATTAGGGTTTCTCATTTCTCGGACGTTTTGCTCTGCCCAAATTATCTATTATAATAATTAAATTAAATATTTTGTTATTTTTTTTAAATTTTCACTTATTAATCTGTGTATTTTGTGCACTTGCTCTTCGGCTCACCATTGGATTAATAAATGTGTATTTCCTATAAAAGGTACAAACCCCGAAAAATTTGAGTTTGTTCCATACATAATACTCATGACTGTTTGTAAAATCGATCTGATCGTTCTAACTTAATTACTCTAAAAACTATATGTACTTGTGACCGCATTCGAATGTGGTGCGAGTCTAAAAGAAAATGTAAAGGGGTTAACATGATGATAAACTAAGTGGCATTGCTACGGTTGGTGTCGCCTCACGGGGGCCCCCTCATGTTCGTGGCCCTACGCGGATGCGTAGTCAGTGTATGCCTAAGAACGGGTCTGGTGTCGCTCCGTGCGGTGAACCCATAGTCACACCCTCCTCCTTATCAGACTTCTCCTATGGACATCACTGAGCCTGTCTGCTCTGGTGACACCCTTCTCTTGTGACACCCTTCTCTGGTGACACGCTTCTCTGGTGACACCCTTCTCTGGTGACACCCTTCTCTGGTGACACCCTTCTCTGGTGACACCCTTCTCTGGGGGGGGGGAACCTTTTGTTTGAAACCTGATCTGTTGGTTTCTTCATTTGTCCTGTCTGCCGAGGAAGGCTCTTAGCCGACACGTTTTTCTTATATTTTTCTGTCTTCATATTTCAAGCTTCCACATAATTTGTTCTACTATTTCTTTCTGATGGCACCATGCTCTCTTTTTTTCGCGGCCCCAAGTTCTTGTGATATCACCTGAAACCATGTGCCAACGTGCTATTATGGCGATAGCATGCTCTATTTGGTGACACCCTATTATTGTAACAACCTGCTGTGGTGACACCCTATTATTGTAACAACCTGCTGTGGTGACACCCTATTATTATAGCAACCTGCTGTGGTGACCAATGTTCCCTCTAAGGTTTGTTGGTTCGTGTGCAAAATCATACAGTTGTGTGCAAAGTTTTACAGCTTCAATTTTTTTGTGCGCAAAATTTGACTGCCCACTCACTTGCATGGAAATTTGCTGCGCGGTACTCAAAACTGCTGCGCGGCGTCTGTGAGATAGCTGCGCGGCCGCGCAGCCGCTCAGCTTAAAGGGAACATTGGCGGTGGCACCCTATTCTGGTGGCAACCTGCTGTGGTGACACCCTATTCCGTGACAACCTGCTGTAGTGACACCCTATTACAGTGGCAGCCTGCTGTGGTGACACCCTATTCTGGTGGCAACCTGCTGTGGTGACACCCTATTACAGTGGCAGCCTGCTGTAATGGCAACCTGATCTTGTATACCCCGATCTGTTATCACCCTGCTCATGTTCTGTTTTGAAACCAACTTGAGCTAACGCTTCCATTTGATGTCTCCCCACCCCCAACCGCCTGTGAGGGTGTCATACGGTGTGGACCGCACCCTGGTAGTCACTCTGCTGCTCAAATACCCTGTGACCGTTTGAATAGGGTACATACCATTGTGTCTGGGCTTTTTTTAAAGGATTTTTTTATAAATTGAAATGTTAGAGTGGGTGATGAATATATGGTTGGTTGCAGATGCATTTTGGTTATAAGCTTAGGAAGTCGTACTTAAGAGTTTTGGCTACAGAAGAAAATTTCATGTCATTCTTATGAAATGTGGAAGTTCTGTCTTGCAAAGAAATGTAATCCATATTTCTCAAAGTGTTTATTTAAGAGCGTTGTTAAGTCGCCTTTAAGCAGACGTTGAAGAAATGGCATCTCTTTACAATTCCCACCCAAAGTGTACAGTAATAAAACTGAGGGATGTGGAAGTAAGTTACTATTACTAAGTGCATATTCTCAATCCTACTTAAAAAAAAAAAAAAAAACTGCGTTAGTAATGGATCAGAGTTTTTTAAATATTTTAATAAGCCGTTCAGTTGCACAAAACGCTCTTACATTTATTGTGTAATCTTCCTTACAGAGCTTTGCTAAATATTGTCCTAAACAAAATTATAATTTTACAACACATTGGGGGGCTATGAATGGTTTTATGATGCCAAAAGGAGCGGTGGCCCAAAAAAAAAAAAAAAAAACAAAAAAAAAAAAGAAAAGAAAAAAAAAAAAAAAAAAAAAAACAAAAAAAAAAAAAAAAAAAATAAAACAAAAAAATAAAAAAAAAAAAAAAAAAAAAAAAAAAAAAAAGGTTTGAGAATCACTGTTATAGATAAACATTCTGATTAAGATACAACATTTTAAACTACAGCAAGTTAAACGTAATACCAAGCCAAAAAGACGTTTTTAAACATGGTCAATTCTCCACGTAGAGTATTACTTATTAATTATTGTCATTAATTCTCTATCAAATCCTAATTTTTCTCCCGTAGCTCCGTGCCAACATTGGGGTAGTCCATAAATGATACCAGGGGCTTGACAGCGAGGTTTGGAAAAGGGTAAGGGGGGTAGGGGGGGGGAGGGGGGTGGGGTCCAAAATATCGTAACGTCATTAATGGATTGAACCTTTATTTTCGAGCCTCAAAATACAACTTTTGTTAAAGTTATTTGCTGTAAATGGGAGACAATCGATATTTATTATTATATATACGCTACTCGGATCCTGGTCCCTTCAGACTAAATGTTGTTCGGATGTCATTTGTGTTAGTTTATTTTAGTTACACTGAAGAATTAAGTTAACAAACATATAGTCCATTCAATTATCTTTCATTTGATGCCAAACTTTGTCTTACAAACCCAACTATAATATTTTTAATACGTTTTAATCCCAGCCTCTCACTTCTGATACCCGGGTCCGAATAGCCACTTCGTAAATTAAAGTGTCATTTTTAAATAGGCCTGGAAGGCTAACATGACATTTGTTTTTTTTTAATTTACCTATCAACAAAGAGGGACTGATTTCTCATGGGACCAACCCAGGACATGGCCTAGGTCACATCAGTCAAGGGGCGTATATGCAGAAGAAATAACAACCAAATAGCAAAAGATATATATATTTTTTTTATTTCAGTAGGCTATTAGAAAATTATTTTGACGAGGACCATAACTTAATTGATATATAAGTTTAGATTTTAATTAAAAATCTAATGTGGTTAAATAGTATAAATTATAAAGACTGTAATAAGTGATTATATTTTAAATTATTAGACTACTATAAATTAAATTATACATTACAAACACCTTTTCCCACTATTGGCGTTGCTGCATAATAATTATTAGTAGGCTACTTATTTGGGCACTTTGGCCTATTCCTAACTAAAGTGCAGAAATGTGTAGGAGCCAGAATGATCAATACATTGATGGTTGGCCCTTAATATAAAGAAGAAGAAGAAATCCGGCCAAGTCTATATTAATTAGTACATAAATATTATTGATGTAAAATTGTATAACATATTTCCTTTTAGCCTTATATTTTAATTAATATATAAGTTAAGAATTTGTATTTGCTTTTGCTCTTATTCAAAATTATTGAGGCTGACCATATTATAACACGTTAGAAACTATTTTGTTTCGCCAATCTAATATTTTATAGAAACTTTTGTTCAGGGCTGGTCACTCTCAACTTACTATTATGTTTTTAAGAACCACATTTCACAAAATAAGCAAAAAATAAAAGGTTTGGATTTATATTCATAAAATAATATATGGCTAAAAAAATTAGTTGAAATTGAACCCACAAGAGTTTATAGAGAACTAAGGCTATGAATAAGGACAATGAGAAGAATATATTAAATACATTTTGGTATGCAATTCGAATGCCGGCGAAATGGCAATTCACTTTTTCAAGTCCAAGCAATGGCCAGGCCACCCACACTGCCCACAGTGAGCCACACACTCAAATTGAGGTGACTGTCACTGTACTTAAATTAATAATACCTAATCCTCATAGCCCCTGTCTAAATACTAAAGTTTAGTCTAATAGATAGCCTATAGAGGCATCATTACTCATAGAGTCTATTTCTAGGCTACTCATACTCAAACTCCTAACAACTAGGTATGGCAGCATTATTGGGTTTAATCTTTTTATTGGAATCATATTGGAATGGCATTGCTTGCGGAACGCTCATTATGAGTTCACAAGGATTTTTTATAGTCCGAATGAGTCTCCTGCCCAAGTGAATCCCATAGCTCAGTAATTTTACTGTACTGACAAACTTAAAGTTTCCAATCAACAATGTCAACTTTTGGCACATTCTGCTCACATTCAGTAATAGCAGTGTAGCTGTAGTTTTAGTTTAGTTGTACATTGTAAGCCAAGTTTCTATTTTAATATATTGATCCATGGTAGCGCAAAAATCAACAGTCTTTTGAAAATTAATTCAAATGCTTAACTCTCATATTAGGACAACGGAAATACTAAATTAGTGGATAAAAAATGACTAATTACTGCATATAGCCATTACTGCCACACTTAGTCCATGGCTGTTTTGGCCATTATTTTTAATATTTTAACCAGTCACTAGTATATTTACCTTATATACTTTTTAGTTAACAGTACATTTTCTACGGATATTTTAAAATATTTTATAGCAGTATTTGTTTGAGCTGCACTGAGTGTTTGGAAAGGACTTCCTTCAACTTCTGCACCACAAACCCTACAAGAGCCTTAAAGTTAAACCTATCTAGATCCAATGAGCTTGCTCATGTTTAAGTTCAAAATAAAGTTTGGATGACTTTCTACAGTGTATCTTATACTGAAAGTTGCACACAAAAATTTCAGTGAGAGACTACCATGACATCTCAAGAAGAACAAAATGGTAGTGGTGTTCTTGCTTTAGTGGCATCCCCCAGTAAGTATATTTTAATATTTTCAGGTGTTTAGCCACCACAGAAACATTTAATACTCGTTTTCTTAAAAAACAAGTTTTTAGGATGTTAAGCAGATTGTAATGTGAAAACACAGTAAAGCAATTTCAATAATTATAATTTGTAACGGACTATGTTTTCACATGAAAACAGAGAGGTAGCATGAGTGAACAGTGAATTGTGTTGACCATGTATTTTGAGATGCAAATGTGAACTCCACGTTTTTGGAGAGTAAAATTATGTTTTTGTCAGAGCGGTTGTTTTGCACGCTTTGCTGGTAATAAAGTATGAGTTGACTGAGATAGTAGAGAGCTGAGCGCAGAGCAGTAGAGTCAGTCAGTAGCGTGAGAGCTGTGAGATTAGACAGTTGAGCTGAGTTATAGTAGTCTGAGGACGTGTCTTTCTTAATGATGGAATACTATAGATATATATGTGAAATTACATTCATGCAAGGATTATTTATTAATATTATCAATATAAAGTGTGTTCAATAAAGTACTGTGAGTTTTAACTAGAATTGAGCATTCTTCTTTACGTGCCTGAATAATAAGTGAAAGAATGAAGAAGACTGAGTCGGCATCCTGAAGCGTTAATATAAGTAACCATACTACTGACATAACCCACAGCATAAGAAATAACATCCCACGCCATGTCAGAGTAGAAGTGTGTTACAAATGGTGTCAGAAGCGGTGTAACGACGATGCGTTACAAATATTGTCAGAAGTGTCAGAACAACGATGTATTACAGAACATTGAGTAACAACGATATATTTTAACAGTCGAGTGAAGCATACATCGAACGTCATTACGCCCGTGTATGAGTCAAATCTGAGAAGAGTCCACGACACACAGAGCAAGCTGACAACGATTGAATTTAGGTCAGTCACGGGAGTCAAAAGTTCAGAGTGCAAACAGCTAACTGGTACACTGTTTCAATTATATAACAGTGGAGTGAATATTCTCGTGGAAGAAACAGCAAGAAATCTATTTTACAGTTATTAGTCAACGAAAGAGATGATCCACACAAAACCAAAAGAAGTCTGATGTCATTACAGATGAGATGTTTTATCAAGACAGCGGAAGTAAGATTTCCCCAGCATAATCTTTACTTTATACAAGCCGCACAGTTCAAGTCAAGTAATTCTTCAAGTAATTCTTCAATTACTCACAAGTGCAACAGAACCGGAGAGAAATTAGACAATTTTCAATTATTGGATTATCACAATTACACTATTACGCAAGGTACTTACATTGGAGTATTGCAGCAATTTGTGGTGTAACTTTTCTCATTGGATTATTTTACCCAAGTACACTACCACATAGGATTATCTACTACCTAGAAGGAGCATCTACTACATAGGATTATCGATTACACAGAAATCAGAGCGTCACAGAGGAGCAGAGGTGACCAACTACGGATTTCTTTTAAACACTTGGTATTTATGTATTTATGTGTTATGTATTATATATAATTTAAGACTTTAAAAATCTACTTATATCATACTTAATTAGATTAAGTAAATTTTTTACTTTTTCTGTATAATATAAGTTTAATTTTAGAGTATACTGTAGGGACATCCACGGTGTTATCTTTCCTAGGGAAGTTTTTTTATTAAAACGGTAAAGGTTTCTTCTGGCCCTATTTATAACACTGTAGGATAATTCTGTGTTAGCGGTGAAGTCTAGTTTGTACATTGTCATAACTGTTGTTTTTTAGTAGATCTTGTCATATTTGTGCTATTTGTCTTGTCATTGTTATACATATTGTCAACCTACTGTCATATTTTCTACTATCTTGTGGTCCATAAACTAAACAGTACTTTTGTATTTGTTGTCTCATTTGTATTCATGTAAACGTCTACATATCTGTATTTATGTTGTGAAGTAGACAATTTAATTACTTTAAATTTTTCTTACACTTATTTATAACTTATAATTCATGTTTCAACTTGCATTTGTGTATACATTCATTAACATGTAGATATATGAAAGATCGTAAACTATTTTAATTGATAACCAAAGAATAAGGAGATAACTGATATACTGATACATACCAATATAATTTTAGTTACTCACATTACAAAAAAAAATGGCAGAGTACTTAGAATTATTAGAAGTAGGTGAGAAGCTTGGCTTGAAGCAGGAGAAATTAGCTGACTTCGTAACTCGAGAAATGGACAAACTTAGGGAAAAACAAGACAAAGACAAAGACCGAGAAGCTAGACTGTTAGAGAGAAGCGACCTTAAACAAATAGAAGAAATGAAATTAAAAGGACAAAAAGAAATTGAAGAACTTAAATTAAGAGAGGAAGAGCTAAAACTAGAAAGAGCTAGAATAGAATCAGGACAGCATACACCATCAACAAGCAATAGAGAAACCAATAGCACATACAAACCCAAATTTAGGGAATTCAATGAACATAAAGAAGAAATTATCAGTTATCTGTCACAATTTGAAGGCATATGTCAGTCTTACAATTATAGAGAAGAGACTTGGGCTAATATTTTATTGAGCAGATTATCAGGGAAAAGCCTAAGTATTATTAATTCACTCAGTGAAGAACAAAAGAATAATTATACCTATATAAAGAAAGTTTTGTTAAAGTTCTATGGAAACACAGAAGACATTTATAGAAAAAATTTCCATAACATAAGACTAGAGAGAGAAGTAGATCCTAACACCACCATATTCAATATTAGAGACAATCTTGTCAAATGGCTTGAATTAACTGAAATTGACCTAAATGATCCAAAAGCATTACTGGATATGTTTATCATAGACAAAATACTAAGAAATGCATCAGTCACTTTATTTTCATTCCTTAAAGAGAGAAAGATTAAAAATGAGCGTGAGTTAGTTGACTCAATCACAACATTTAAAGATGCTCACCCCAATGAAGAGCTAGACAATAGAAACAGCACACTAGCCTCTATTAG
>CAXITT010000003.1:235589-251781 GCA_964033795.1 Lymnaea stagnalis | reverse complement strand
GATATATATGTGAAATTACATTCATGCAAGGATTATATATTAATATTATCAATATAAAGTGTGTTCAATAAAGTACTGTAAGTTTAACCAGGATTCAGTATTCTTATTTGCGTGCCCGGATTATAAGTGGAAGAATGAAGAAGCCTTAGTCGGCATCCTGAAATATCAACATAACATAAGTAACCATACTACTGACATAACCCACAGCATAAGAAATAAGCTCCCACGCCATGTCAGAGTAGGTGTGTTACATAATTGTTAATCGAATTTCTATAATTCTCATTCACTAATACAAATAAATTTTAAAGAATTGTTCACAATGCTGTCAATGATTTTTGTTTATTTATTATGATTAAAATATGAATTTTTCTTAGTTTTTATTGAAATTCTGCTTGTTTTCACCCCAGTTAATTCTGATAGAATTTAAACACAAAAAAATTTAATGTAAAGGGGTCATCCATGTATTTACATAAGCACTGAGGGGAAAGGTGTGTTGTTGATCTAGTATGAAGGGGCAGGTGTCTCAGCAGAATGTATATGTCAATAAATAAAAAAAGCACAAATTTTGCAGAAAAATAATCATGAAATTCTGACAAATCAAAAATTGCCTATAGAAATATCACAACAATTTTTTGGGCATTATCTCCTTTAGTTAAGTGACAACTTTATTCCACAGTATGATCCCATGGGTGAGATGTAATTTGTGACATAAATATTTCATTTGGCTGAACCAAAAGCTGTGAATAAATAAATGTATAATGTAGGCTTTTCGATGCTTACTACACCAAACAGCCAGCAGGTGCAGCATAAAGGGGAGAAAACCTGTAACATAACTTTCTACACAGTTAACTTGCACTCATTTGACTTCATTCTTTAATGGCTTTGTATATCATAATGATCTATAAATAATGTAAAACAGTTGGTTTTAGGTTAGTGTGTTGAGACGCTCCTTTATATGTTTGCGTAGGGTGGGTGCAACAGGGGGAGGGAGGTATGAAAATATGATATACAATAAATTGATGCCCCCCCCCTCCCCATTGTATTTTGGGATATTTTTAATTTTAACTTCTAGTTCCCCAGGTGAGGCAGCATGCAGCTGGGAACCTAACAGGAGAACTGCGCAAGGTAAAAGACTTGGCTGCAGATTTTCATAACTTATTATCAAAATGGAACACTCTGAATGTCCAAGGCATGGATGTCATCACTAAGATAGCAAATATCAAAATTGAACAAGTGTAAGTAAATCTCTTTCAAAAACAAAAGTAAAGCTTGTAGATATACAATTCTTGATTGTTAAAGTGAATTTATTATTGGTAGTTTTTAAACTTTAGTGACCAATGCAAAAATTGTAGAAAAGAAAATACATATATAGAAATGAAAAGCATATTATTGTTTTACTAAAATGATTTAACATTTGTGGTGTCTATCTATCATTACCATATAGCCACATTACCATATAGCCACCAACAACAACAAAAAAATCATATATATTGCTTATCATGTATAATATTTATTGAAGGATGTCATGGCTGCCTGTTGTTTAATTCAGGTTCAATAAAGAAATGCTGACAACTGATCCGACCGGGACCAAGTTGCCAATGGAGTTGAATCCACTTTGTAATATGCTGCTAGACATTTTGGATGCAATGGTAAATAATCCCAAGGATTTAAAATATGTCATTTGATGAGTCTACTTTTTTTAACAGTTATTTTTGTTTGCTGCCTTTGACCATCACAACACAGAGAATAAACTTTGTTTTTTGTTGTGTCATCGTCCTGTACTGGTATTAACAAACTATGGTAGATTACTTAAAGCAGTGTTTCCCCAACGATTGCAATACAAATATATGGCCCCTATTTTATGTTACTTTCTTCAACATCAAATCTGGGGGTTAATATGCTGTTTAGCTGAATTTTAATCTTCGAGGCAACATTTTTTTTTTTAGCTTTTCCACGTGGTGGTTAGATGGCTTAAAAATTTTTGTAGGTGGGGCAGAAAAATTTGGGAAACACCATTTAAAGGGAAAACAACTCTTTAACTACATTGCTGGACTGTTGTTGACAGTAGTCTCCCTCAAGTCTTAGAAAATAACTCAAAGCAAGACTCCTGATGAAGTTGAGGTCAACTGTAAAATAATACTAAGCACTACTTTTTATCTCTGGGCAGAGCAAGATCATTTTAAAACTTGAGTTCAAAGCCAAGACAGCTCAAAGTTTGGTGTCTCTACAACAGTTCCAGAAATCAGGAGCTGGCAACCCTGTTCTGTTTTTAACCATGACCCTGCCAGATGTAGGTAAGGCTTAAACATAAACAAAAACAGCTGTAAGCGGCTTAGTTTTACAATTGCATTATGTATAGCATGAAAAAAGTGCACAACTGCTGTGCTGAGATTAAGTGTCATTTTTTATTAAGGTTCATTAATTGAACGGTTTAAACATTTTCTAAGATATTCTTGGTCAATGGCAGATAATTTTACAGGAAACAAAAAGGATCTTGCCGTATATCATCGTGTTTAATGCAAGAAGTTTAGGGTAAAAAAAAATGCTTCTTCAAGTTAGGGATTCATATTATACGCGCTAAAGCAATGTATTCCTTATCTGGTACACTTTATACTTTAAAGAAAAAAACTAGAAAATTTTATGAATACTCAGCCCTTCACTGTGATCACATTCTAACAGGTATAAGGTTTTCCATAATTAGATTAATTACAACTTTTAAATGAAAATAACTTCTTCAAAGTCCGATTTTCATCAAATTTTGACGAAGTTTTACTTTGAATTTTTAAAAAATCGAGCTCATAAAAAAATTGACATCAATTTAGATGTAATCAACAATAATTCATATTTTAAGTATGCTTGATTTAGTAATTCAGATTCATGTAAGTTAACTTCACACTGTATTGAATTTAAATCCTGCCAAATAAATTTAAATCCTTCCCAATTTTATTGAGTTTACAGTTTGATAACATTTTTGTGTGTTATCAAAGTTCAGCGAGTAAAAGTCATTTCATGTTACAAGATTTAAAAAATCTCATAATGCGAGAACATGTTATTTTAGTGCTATTTTCTAACATTAAGTTAGGATTTCATATTATAAGTATATTCCATTATACACGGTGGTATACGGAATTATTAGTTGTCATCAATTTATTTTATAGAACATTCATCAGCTCCGAAGTGAGAGGTTTTATATACACGCATACACAATAAAAAATTTTTATTAGGGATAAACTAGGTAGACATTTTCACCAGGTGCAGAATATGAGTTTTTTTTTACTACTATTTGCAAAACCTGGGTATTCACGATGAAATTTATAGTATATTACCATGTTTAAAGTGATCCACATATAATGGTGGGTCTATGTATAATGCGGTCGGTTAATCAAATTATGATACAGTACAAATTAACCAAAAAGATATTTATTTTTAAAAAATTTTAAAAATCCCCTAAATTGTAGTAATATCTAAAATGACCAATGTTCATACTGGTACTACTATATTAATATGCCTTCAAAGGTGTGAGGTGTGCTACTAACATTAATGGTGTTACACGCAGATACAATGAGCCCTCGGTCACTGAATTGTTGCGTAGGCATTAGTATAATAATATATCGTTTATCAGTAATGAACAAATTTCTTACAAGAGCGTATAAAACAAACCCGTACTTTAAAGGCTTGACATCCACATAACACATAAGAGTAAAAAAATCTATAAATATGAGAGTATGGTGAAAAATAAATTTTATAAGATGGTAACCTCAATAGTTTTTTAAAGTCAGATGATATTGACTTTACCTTGTTAATTTAAATACAGGAATCTGTATTACTAATACTGTAGCTGGCATAATTATCTGATTAATTATCTGTATTTGCATCTTAATTGCTATCAACGCCATCTGAGTCCATTTAGTAAAAAAAAATCACAATTGATCGGTGTAATACGAGCCTAAAAATTTGACGAAAGTTGGACTTTAAACAAGTTGTTGTCATTTACAAATTGTAATTTATTCGTGGCATTTAGGAGGGATGTAAACATGTGTGCCCAGCTAATGTTATATCTCGTGGATATAAAGCTAATGTTATATCTTGTGGATATAAAGCTAATGTTATATCTCATGGATATAAAGCTAATGTTATATCTTGTGGATATAAAGCTAATGTTATATCTTGTGGATATAAAGCTAATGTTATATCTGGTGGATATAAAGCTAATATTATATCTGGTGGATATAAAGCTAATGTTATATCTGGTGGATATAAAGCTAATGTTATATCTGGTGGATATAAAGCTAATGTTATATCTGGTGGATATAAAGCTTATGTTGAGTACCTGATGTTTTTTCTCTCGTTCTGGGTTTTGGTTGGCATTGAACACCAATCCGCAAGATTGAAATTGATGCAATCTAGACTGCATCCAGCCACCCATTGTAATACCTCAATTTATTGAATATCTTTAAAAATATAGTTCAAATGAATATCAAAAAATGTTTTACATAAATACAACATTCAAAGAGTTGTTTAACTATTGGGGGGCCTAGCGCAAGCAATGTTTAAAACAATTTGTCTCTATGTTTCAGCCAACACACTGCTGGAGATTCACAAGAGCTTCTCCAAGGAATTTAACTTTAAGACAGAGCTTGTCAAACAGGTGGCACACGCTGACAACAGAGACACCATGATGTTTTACTCTGCTTGTTGGCTTCACCAACCCTACGTAGAGGCCCAGTGTCAGGATTTACTGCAAGCACTGCTGAAAGAAACGGGGCACATCCAGTGAAAATAAACCAAACAACAGGGCGCCGGTTCTTCCATGAAACAGGGCACATTATGAACAATGCTGCGCACATCTAATGAAATAAACAGGGCACATTAGTGGCAGTAACAGGGCACTTCCAGCGAAAGTAACACTGCAGATGTATTGATGCTGTTATTGTGGTTTGATTAAAAAATTTCAAGGAATGTCAATGGAACAATACAGAAAGTATTAACTGGAAAAAAATTTTTTTTTAATTTTTAAGAGTTTTTCAATACGAATTTGTTTAGAAAATGTCTCTGTTTGAAAATGTCTCTTTTTGTTTCTGTGCAATAAGATTAGAACATCCAATGAAGGTTATGGACCATGTTAAGTTAATAGAAAGACACCTTATTGGAAGATCAAATACTTATCACGTGTCCAATATCAAACAGAAGTTGATAAGCTTAGACATTGTGGACATAAATCTATTCTTTAATGAAATCAATTGACCTGTGAATGCTTTCAAGCTTGAAATATAGGATGACTATACACAAAAATAAAATGTTTAAATGTCGACAGAAAATAAACATTTATACTTGACACTTAGTATACAGTTTTGTTTCTACTGTGGGTGTTTTACAATAAACTCTGAAAGAAAAAATGAGTATCACATGAATTTGCTTTGCCATCAGTTAGTAAGTCTATAGGAGTGGGTAACAGGTGTTCAGAAAAAATGTCCAAATTCGCAAGTTTAATATTACTCTTTCGAATCACTTATTTTTTAATTTTTTTTGACTGCGATGTGTGGAGTGGATGGCATGCTGGTTTAGTCTGGTGTTAAAATCCCAGCAAAACATAATGTCCCACCATTGCTCCCCCGCCTGTGGTGTCAAATAAGGTCATTAAAAATGTGAAAAGTCAAATATAGCACGGTAATGTTGGTTGTATACCAAATATAGCATGGTAATGTTGGTTATATACCAAATATAGCATGGATAGCATGGTAATGTTGGTTATATACCAAATATAGCATGGTAATGTTGGTTATATACCAAATATAACAGTAATGTTGGTTATATACCAAATATAACATGGTCATGTTAGTTATATACCAAATATAGCATGGTAATGTTGGTTATATACCAATTATAGCATGGTAATGTTGGTTATATACCAAATATAGCATGGTCATGTTAGTTATATACCAAATATAACATGGTCATGTTGGTTATATACCAAATATAGCATGGTAATGTTGGTTATATACCAAATATAGCATGGTCATGTTAGTTATATACCAAATATAACATGGTCATGTTGGTTATATACCAAATATAACATGGTCATGCTAGTTATATACCAAATATAACATGGTCATGTTAGTTATATACCAAATATAACATGGTCATGTTAGTTATATACCAAATATAGCATGGTCATGTTAGTTATATACCAAATATAGCATGGTAATGTTGGTTATATACCAAATATAACATGGTAATATTAGTTATACACCAAATATAGCATAATAAAGTTGGTTATATACCAAATATAACATGGTCATGTTAGTTATATACCAAATATAGCATGGTAATG
The DNA here is from genome assembly GCA_964033795.1 of Lymnaea stagnalis. NCBI lineage: Eukaryota > Metazoa > Mollusca > Gastropoda > Lymnaeidae > Lymnaea > Lymnaea stagnalis. Next base: position 245,450 of record CAXITT010000003.1, on the reverse strand, counting down.
TTGGTTATATACCAATTATAGCATGGTAATGTTGGTTATATACCAAATATAGCATGGTCATGTTAGTTATATACCAAATATAACATGGTCATGTTGGTTATATACCAAATATAGCATGGTAATGTTGGTTATATACCAAATATAGCATGGTCATGTTAGTTATATACCAAATATAACATGGTCATGTTGGTTATATACCAAATATAACATGGTCATGCTAGTTATATACCAAATATAACATGGTCATGTTAGTTATATACCAAATATAACATGGTCATGTTAGTTATATACCAAATATAGCATGGTCATGTTAGTTATATACCAAATATAGCATGGTAATGTTGGTTATATACCAAATATAACATGGTAATATTAGTTATACACCAAATATAGCATAATAAAGTTGGTTATATACCAAATATAACATGGTCATGTTAGTTATATACCAAATATAACATGGTCATGTTAGTTATATACCAAATATAGCATGGTAATGTTGGTTATATACCAAATATAACATGGTCATGTTAGTTATGTACCAAATATAACATGGTCATGTTAGTTATATACTTGGCCGTCTTGGAGAAAAATGTGGTACAAAACTAAACTGCTGAAATGTGATAGGGAAATTTTGACACTAGCTACAGTTGCAAGAACAATAAGAAATACATTTTAAAAAATAATCCAGATTTCATAGGCACTGCTGAAGAGGAATAAAATTCAAGAAGGCCGCAAAAGGCTCGTCATCATTCTTCTATGATATCTTTGCTTTGTTCATTGCTTTCAGTAGTCCAGCTGAAGGATGTGTTATTTTGTTTACTTTTTTAATAAATTTAATTAAATCACAATCTTGAAATTAAAAAAAAAATCAATTAACTTAAAAATTGTATAAATCTTCAAATAAAATTCATTTACTATTCCTGATGCTCTGTACATGATAAAAATGGGCATGTGAACGTGTAGTGCTTCATCCTGACTGAAAAGAAATATTTACTAACTTAAAGACTTCTCACACGGCATGGCTTTTGAGTCAGAAATATTTGCTAACTTAAAGACTTCTCACAAGGCATGGCTTTTGTGTCACAAACATTGGCTAAATTGAACCCCGAGAACAAGAATTAGCAGTTGAAGCGGAATGGAATCAATTTTTATTTAAACTTAATTTTGTCTTGACCTTACTTTGGCAATAAACATTATTTCTACCTGTATGGTCATTACTTTCCATGTGGTTTTAGTGTGTTCATCCAATTTAGCCTCCAAGCAATGTGCCCCTTATGGATATGAGACATGTGTGGGTTGGGGCAGCTATTAACCAGCTTTTGGGGTAATGTTTGATCAAATTAACCAACTTTTGAGGTAATGTTTGATCAAATTAACCAACTATTGAGTTAATGTTTGATCAAATTAACCAACTATTGAGTTAATGTTTGATCAAATTAACCAACTATTGAGGTAATGTTTGATCAAATTAACCATCTTTTGAGATAATGTTTGATCAAATTAACCAACTTTTTAGGTAATGTTTGATCAAATTAACCATCTTTTGAGATAATGTTTGATCAAATTAACCAACTTTTGAGGTAATGTTTGATAAAATTAACCAACTTTTGAGGTAATGTTTGATCAAATTAACCAACTTTTGAGGTAATGTTTGATCAAATTAACCAACTTTTGAGGTAATGTTTGATCAAATTAACCAACTTTTAAGGTAATGTTTGATCAAATTAACCAACTTTTGAGGTAATGTTTGATCAAATTAACCAACTTTTGAGGTAATGTTTGATCAAATTAACCATCTTTTGAGGTAATGTTTGATCAAATTAACCAACTTTTGAGGTAATGTTTGATCAAATTAATCAGCGTTTATGGGTTTCGCTTAATCAAATTAATTAGCTCGTGAGGTATCGCTTGATCAAATGAACCAGACTGTTAGCTATCGCTTGATTAAGCCACAAATAATTCTCTAGGCACACATGTACGACAGCTGTGGCTGTAACGCTGTATTCAGTAGGTTGGCACTATGTGAAATCCGGCCATGAGTAGAAATAATTTTCAGTTAAAAAGAATGTTTATTTCGGGTAAACAAACCTCATACAAAATTATGCTAAATAGAGTAATCAATTGGTTTCAAGATGAGATGTATCTGTGGTCGGGGTGGGGGGGGGGGGGGGGGGTTGGAGGGATTTTTTTTTTTTGGGGGGGGGGGGAGTCAGATAAAATGGAAGACAATACGTTACAGTGATCATGGAGGGCTTGGAAAGAGGACATCTTGAGTTTAAGAGAATACTTTCCGAAATGAGGGCGATAGAAGAGATAGAGAGGCAGAAACAGGGAGAGAAGAGAGAGGAAGAAAGAGAGAGAGAGGAGAAATGGAGTGGCACAATAAATGGAGGGAAAAAAAAAGGCGATGGAGAGGAAGAAAGAGAGACAGTAGAGTAACTAGGGCTCGTGGCACCCAGAACGAGCAAAGCTTTTTTGCCGGCCCATTTCACGAAAACATATAGTTGGCCGAAAATGCCACCCCTAAAAATATGGGGGGAAAGTGCTCTCGGGGCGCACCACCCCCTTCGCGCCCCCTTCCTACACACTTGGGTAGAGAGAAGTTTACAATATCCACATGGAAAACAGTTTGCTTTTTTTATATCTTTGTGATAGCTTAAGCGAGTGCCTAGTTCCGCAATGTAGGCCAAGGTTTCCAGGTCGCTGTCTGTTAGCGTGAACCGTGTCTGCAGTTGCAAATAATCTCCAACGGTTTTCACCTCAGTGATACTCTGATTAAGTTGTGCATGTTATTTCCAGGTCGCTGTCTGGTACCGGGAACCGTGTCTGCTGTTGCAGGATAATCTCCAACGGTCTTCACCACAGTGATACTCTGGTCAGTTGTGCATATCATTTTGTAATGTTTACCCAAATGCATTTCCTAGGACAGACAGAGACCTTGTCCAACTGCTGGTCTGCATAGCTGATAGAAGTGTGTTGCTGACTTCAAGTACACACCATAAACACGTTAATGTCCCTTAAATAACCTTACTTTTCCTAAGTCAGAATGACATCTCCTGAAGTTCTTTATTCTGTCAGTTGTCTTTTATACTTTGAAACCCAGCACGGTATTGTAATTGTATTAATTTTTAAAATTTAAAAAAAAAAAAATGTTTTTATCAACACAAGGACTTGTTTATTTGAGACATTTCATGGAGTAGATATTTTAAGCTTCTTATTAACGGGTCAATTTGGCAAGTTTAAACTTGTCATTGAACTTAGATGAATTTGAGAATTGGACGGTGACGTCACGGGGGTTGGTGTCACTCAGTGCAGTGAACTCATGGCGTCGCCCCCCCCCCCTTTTTCCAGACTTCCACATGGTCTCCTCTGAGATTCACCTGCTCTTATGGCTCCCTCTTCTGGTGGCACGCTATTCTGGTGAGACCCTCTTCCAGTGGCACCCTGTTCTTGTAGATGCCTATTCTACTGACACAGTTTAGGGGGCTTGGGGGGGGGGACACCCTGTCATTTGATTTAAATAAGATCTGTTGTAAAACCTTTTTGAATGAACTCTAGCAAATTTTTAATGTTCCATGTGGTGCACCCACCCTACACCCCGAGGGTGTCACTCGGGGCGCACCGCAAGCCCCGAGCGAAAGAGAAGTAGCTAGATGACATGATTCATTTAAACGCGCCCCATCAAATCTAAAGCCCAATATTTGCATCAATAAAATATCAATAATGCCCATTATGGCGCCCTACTAGACATGCGCACTTTGACATCTTGGCGTCGCCACTGCCGAGTGGCGCTACTGCGTTTGGGTAATAGCTACTGTTGACTGTTGAATACATTTATACAGTTGTAAGAAGTCAACAACTTGACAAATCTAGACTATAAAATGGTTTCAGACAAGGAGTTATAGGCTAAATTTTATTAACCGCGTACAGCATCAGCCAGCGTAAAGGCGGTGCTGGTGATCTCTACAACCGCGGACAGCAAATATAATCCTTGTCATGGTTTTCCTCGCCAATGTATATATATCTATTTTAGATTAAAGAGTTGATTCATGCAATCAGACTGTTTTGTATAATTAATATTTTTATATATATACTGTAGCATTCGGCATTGTAAACATTAAGAAATTAACATCGACATATTTACAAAGTAAAATCATCGATACAAGCTCATCAGAACCCACACCGAATGTAAAAGCAAGCTAATCAGAAGAGTTACACACAAGACCTATGCAATGGTCGTGATGAAATGGGCGTGGCTTATTTAGGTTTAAATTTTCAATCTTGTGAAAACAACCAATCACTGATGTAAGTTAACGAATTTGAACTTCTCACCACCCCCCCCCCCCCCCCCCCACTCCTCCACAGAAAACTCCAAGATGTTTAATGTCATGGACCCCACAGCTCTCCTCCTGGCCGCGGCTGTCATCTTAGTGGCGTATCTGTTGACGCGACGGTCGCCCAACCATCCGCCGTACCCTTCCAGACCACTGCCCATTGTTGGACACCTTTTCTTGTTGGACGCCGATCCGAGGCCGCAGTTCAAGAGATGGCGGAAACAATTGGGAGACATTTTCAGGTAGAGCCACTGACACGCGTACTTAGCAGCGTTGCATAAAATAGGAATTCGTTCAACATCTAAAAAAAAAAAGAAAGTTAATCTATTCTTAGAGCATGACGTCAGACAAGGAGCATTTGGTGTAGAGAAACACTCCCCGGGCAGAATTATGATGATAGATGAAAGACCTCGGCGGAAAAATCAGACGCGTCACATTTTGAAGATTTTGAGAAAAAAGGATTTTGAAGGTTGAGAGCGTAACAATTGTATATGGTAACCTTTCGATGGATGGAGGCGCTTGTGACTCAATAAAGTTACGCATACAAAGTTAGCTGATACTGTGAGTTCATTGTAAGCGATGGCTTGCCGCTACTAATTGAATACTTCACTCCACTCCTCAAAAACTGTCTCTCTCTTAAGAAGCAACAATGTTCAAATGAATAATATAAACAGCCCTGTATTACATAGACTAAATAAGTCAAATAATTCCTTGGTATCAGGGTAACGTTGTAACAATCATAGTTGCAATGCAGAGAATATATTTACACACACGTACAATAATACTCCATCTAATATTCATTCAATAGTCCATTAGAACATTCAACATGTCCTCTCACGTGCAAGATAATTCGTTTACTCCAGCTCTACTTTAAAAAAAAAAAATGAATTCTCCCTGCGCTATAAAAACTAATTCCCACATTTTCTCATGTTCTCATTCATTATCATCAAATCACTACACCATTGTGCAGGGAGAATAATGATTAGTGTCGTGTGAAAAATCTGTGTCATTTGCATGATTAACAAGGTCTGTTCATAGACATAGAGATATAATATAGCTCTGTGGGTCTGTTACAGAGAGTATCCAACATTTTCACATGTAAAAATAAAAAGCTATAATTTTGCTTGTGAATAGTGATACCATTTTGCTTTGTAAATATATCATTTACAGGATATTTTGTGACAATTCACTATATTTTTACAGCTTAATACCAGGCTAACCCAAAATTGGGACTTCTCTGCATTTTGCACTAAAAACGGAAATGTATTAATTAAGCTATATTTTATGGTTTTTAAAAAAGGCAATAACATATCTTATTCATCTCTATGTCAACTTAAGTGACTTCTTTTAATAATAAAATCAACTGCGAACGAAATAAGAAACGATTATTTTTCAAAAAAATTGTTAAAATAAAAAAAAAAAATTAAAATTGTATTAAATCAGTGTACAAGCCACTGAGATGTTTTGATGGGGGTGTAATGAGTCAATAATAATATAATAAATGAAATCAAGTTTATAAATTATTTAATTATTTCATAATTCTGGCTTAGAGTTTATTGTTTTATTCAGTTTTGTCTCTTGTTTCAAGCTTGAACATGGCGGGATCATTGCTAGTTGTCTTGAATGGCTATGACGTCATCAAGGAAGCTCTTGTCAAAACTGCCGATGATTTTTCTGATAGACCACCTTTGCTTTTAGATCAGGTGAGTATAGCTGAGTATCTTTGCAATGAAAATGAAACAGAAGATAGTAAGTCATAAAAAAATGTAATGAACTAATGTAAGTCCCTAGAAGATATAAAGATGGACCATAAGGATACTATATAAAGTGTTTAAAGAATAAATAAGAATAGCAAATGTACTATTTATAGCCACGTTTTGTTATGTATTAATCTTCATGCATGTGCAGAGGCGTAGCGTGGTGGGGGCAGGGGTTGACAGATGTCCCCGGGCGCCAGCTAGTTAGGGGCGCCAAAATGTGCTTTGATATTATTTTATTGATGAAAATAATGGGTTTGAGAGTTGAAAAAAAGAAAAAAAAGGCTTTTTAAAATGGATCTTGTCCCCGGGCGCGAATCTTGTCCCCGGGCGCCAAATACCCTCGCTACGCCACTGTGCATGTGTCGTTGTTATATAAAATTTAAAAGAAACCAAACAATACATTTAAAATAAAAGTTTCCTTTTAATAAATCTTTCTCGCCACGGTGCTGCAAAAACTTAGAACAAAAACTCATTAAATAAAATACTTTCTAAAATTGTTTTCTCTTACTCTGACATAAACATTTCCCACAAATTTTATTTAAACACACGTTTTTTTTAAAAATAAAAAAATCTTCAGTGGACCGGACTCCCTCATAAAGGACTGATCTTTGCCAACGGGCAGACTTCTAAAGAACAAAGAACTGTCACAATGTCTATCCTCCGAAACTTTGGAATGGGGAAAAACCTTCTCGCGGAGTTGATTCGAAGTGAGCTAGTCAGTTTTACTGACCTCTTGGCCGGACTGGATGGCCGGCCCGTCAACATGAGAATCAACACCAACATGAGCGTGGCCAACGTGCTCTTCGCTTTAACTCTCGGACAACGCTTCGAGTACGACGACGCCACCTTCAAGCGATTCATGGGCAACTTGCGCGTCATCGTCGGGGGTCAGACCGCCAGTGAACTCTTTAACTTTTTCCCCGTCTTGGCCAGACTCCCGGGAGATTTCTTCGGAGCCAAACGTATTGCCCGGAACACGAGAGCCGCCATGGACATCATCGTCAACACATTTGTGCGCGAAAAAAGCCGAGACGTCTCGGGGGGCGACACGGCCAATAACTTCGTGGCGGCCTACCTCATCGAGCGGGATACAAAAGTTAAGAGCGGGGAACCCACGACGCTGGATGAGGAAAACCTTTCGAAGGTTATATTCGACGTGATGTCCGCCGGCATAGAGACCACCAGCACCACCTTACTCTGGCTGATGCTGTACACCGTCAAATACCCGGATGTGCAGGAGAAAATCTACGCAGAGATCGACGACGAGATCGGCGCTGAGCGACCCCCCGCGTTGCACGATAAGATGAAGCTGGTTTATCTGAACGCATTCATCCTAGAAGTGCTGCGGCTCGTCGACGTGGCCCCGCACAGCATACCCCACATGACGTCCAGGGACACCACCCTCAGGGGATTCAACATTCCCAAAAACAGCGTCATCATACCGAACTTGGATTCCGTCCTGCACGACGAGAAAATCTGGGGGGATGACGTCATGTCCTTCAAACCGGAGCGATTCATGACCGAAGACAGAAAACTGAAAATCCCGGAGCAGTTCATCCCGTTCTCCATCGGCCGTCGGGTCTGTCTCGGGGAAAGCCTGGCCAACATGATCTTGTTTCTGTTCATGTCTTCACTGTTGCAGAGATTTCAACTTCTGCCTAAAGACCCGACGTCACCGCCGGACGTGAAATACGTATTTGGACTCGATGTCAGTCCAGTGCCGTTCGAAATTAAATTTATTGATCGGAGAAATCTTTGAAGTGAGTCTTCAGTTAAGAACACTGGGCCATCCACAAGTTATTACAAGTATAGATCAATCAGAGGATGACGCTGAGTGTAAAAAAAAAAACAACAACAAAAAACCTTTCATGTCTTACATGTGGCTACTGTTGGTTTTTTTTTAACGTTTAATTACAAATTTGAACCGCATTTTAAAAAAGGCAACAAAACAAGTATGAAATTAATTAAAAATGAAGAAATATAACATCAGAGCTTTTATTTTATAACGGATTTTTTATAAGATAAAGTGTATACCTGTGAAATTTTTAAATCTAAGATGCCAGCAAAAACTAAAATAATTATTTGTGATCAGAATTTTAAGAAATATTAGGCCTAATGGTTCACCTGGATATGTAAATACTTGTATTTGTTCTGCCTGATCACCAAGTAAAGACATGAGGTATACAGAATCTGGATTCCCACAAAATGAAAGTTACGTACATATGGTTTGTTGGGGGGGGGGAGGGGGTGGGGCGATTTATTTGAAAATGAACATTCCTTAAAATGTCGTTGAAAGGCTGTCGATTCTGTATTGTGATTCTTGATCTGCTTCATTTGTGTCTCTGAGTAAGTGGAGTAAGGTCCTCCGACGGAGCAAAACCTTGACCTACGTGTTACGAACGTAAATAGAAGAGTGGCCAGGCCAAATATACGTCGGTGAAATGAAGAAGTTTTTGGGAGTGAATGCCATTGTCAAGAGGAGGGAGAAGAAGAGGAAGACAAAGAAAAAGGTTGGGAGGATAACATCAAAGAGTGGACAGGACTAGCACTGGACGATGCAGTGCGTAGTGCTGAAAACAGAGAGGAATGGAGGAGGATAGTTCACATGTCATCTGTGGCGCCTCAGCGGTCCAAGGACTAAGGGACATAAGGATGAGGAGGATGATCATTGTTAATAACAAAGGATCATTAATGGTTTCAATTTCTACTGAAGGGTTCTCAAAATGTGAGTGAGAACGGTATGAGTTTATTTGATTTATAGTACGGGGATTGAATAACAAAGAATGGCAGGATTATACAAACGCCCGAAATATACAGGGATTCGATATAGAAATGTTATTCTCAAACCAATAATGGCCTTCTTTTCACAAATTGGCTATCAACTGCAGCATTTAATTTGACCTCCTTCATCATACAACATAGTTCAGTTACTGTCGTGTCCATTCCATTTCACTACATACTTGCATAATCATGTCACAATCATAAATGAAATCATGTCAACCTCAAAAAACCTAAAACTAAAATAATAAAAGAGTTTCAAAGACCTTTGTGTTCTTGTCAGTGTTCGGGAAAACCAAGCTGTGAGCCCTCGGAATGTGTTAGAAAAAAAAAAAAGCAACGTATGGGCAACATTATTCTACCCTCTGATCATAATCCTTTTTGTCCTCCCACCCGCTTCTTGCTCGAGTTCAGCCAACGGTTGGGGAAATTTTACCCCACTGCCATGAGAACGCTTGGTTCGTTGTTGTTAAATGTCAGGGCTATTCACCAGGACGATAGAATGTTAACGTCAATTGGTGCAAGGCTCACTTGATATACGGACTTCAATGGATTAGAGAGAATGACTGGAGAACACACCTAGACATAGACACAAACACATACAGAAATGGAAAGAGAGAGAAATAAATAAAGAGAGGGAGAGGGGAGAAGAAAGAAAGAGAGAGAGAAAGACATAGAGAAAGAAAGAGAGAGAGAGAAAGACATAGAGAAAGAAAGAGAGAAATAAATTAAAAAATGAGAGAGAGAGAGAGAGAAAGCGAGATATAGACAGATAGAGAGAGAAAGAGAAAGAGAGAGAGAGAGAGAGAAAGAGAGAGAGAGAGAGAAAGCGAGATATAGACAGATAGAGAGAGAAAGAGAAAGAGAGAGAGAGAGAGAGAAAGAGAAAGAGAGAGAGAGAGAGAGAGAGAGAGAGAGAGAGAGAGAGAGAGAGAGAGAGAGAGAGAGAGAGAGAGAGAGAGAGAGAGAGAGAGAGAGAGAGAGAGAGA
>CAXITT010000003.1:209088-234088 GCA_964033795.1 Lymnaea stagnalis | reverse complement strand
TGAGCCCCCATCCTCGATAGAGCTCTTACCATAGGCAATAGGAATGCACGAGGCCTCAAACCCGCTGATTGAAATCTTAGCAGTATGTGTGCAATGTGACTTTAACGTCTGCAACAACTGCGGTAAAAATAATTATGCCCCCCCCCTCACACACCGATGTCCCACCCCGGCAAAAAACACCAAAGAAGCATAAACTCTCTTCGCAAAAGAGAAAAAAGAACAACTCCCAGTGGGCACACAGTGCAAGACGGCGGTACATGTGAGTATCACATAGCTTCAAACTGGAACTCTGTCATTCCCTAACAGCGTGGTAGCTAGGGCTCGAAACTGGAACTATATCATGCCAAGGCAGGGGCGCAGCTAGGACTCAAAACTGGAACTAAATCATGCCAAGGCAGGGGCGTAGCTAGGACTCAAAACTGGAACTGAATCATGCCAATGCAGGGGCGTAGCTAGGACTCAAAACTGGAACTATATCATGCCAAGGCAGGGGCGTAGCTAGGGCTCGAAACTGGAACTATATCATTCCAAGGCAGGGGCGTAGCTAGGGCTCGAAACTGGAACTATATCATTCCAAGGCAGGAGCGTAGCTAGGGCACGAAACTGGAACTATATCATGCCAAGGCAGGAGCGTAGCTAGGGCACGAAACTGGAACTATATCATGCCAAGGCAGGAGCGTAGCTAGCGCTCGAAACTGGAACTATATCATTCCAAGGCAGGGGCGTACCTAGGGCTCGAGACTGGAACTATATCATGCCAAGGCAGGGGCGTACCTAGGGCTCGAAACTGGAACTATATCATCCCAAAGCAAGGGAGTAGCTAGGACTGTAAATTGGAAATTGATCATTCCCATGACGATAACACGAATGCAGCAATAACCGTTGTTCCAGAAATGGCTGGAGTAAATACTCCTTCCCGAGGAGGTGCGCGGCTATTGACGACTTGGAGATTTTTCGTTGCTCAACTTTCAACAAAATTCACTAAAGTGTCACGTGATATTTAATGTGCGAGTCATGGGGGGGGGAGGGGGGCATGAGGTTTGAATCATGATAGTCTGGGGGGGGGGCACGAGGTTTGCATCATACGAGTCTGGGTGAGGGCATGAGGTTTGAATCACAAGAGATGGTACATGAGTTTTTAAAGATAAGGAAGTTGCAAACATGACTAAGTAGGTCTAATACGTAACGTCGAGCCAAATTTATTTACACGAGTGGGGTAGCCATCAGGTTGTGATGCCCTCGGCTGTCCTTGACATTTGCCGAAAAAACAACAACAATGCATTTCAAATACACAATGAAAAAGCCATAAAAACTATAATAAAAGAAAGGCGCACTCCACACTCCCCCCCACCCACCCGCCCCCTTCCAAACCTCCACCAGCTATCCAAAAAAAAACAAAAAAAAAGGTTTCCCTCGGAGCGGAGTTCCCCTTCGGCCCAAGGATTTGCACGTCATAGATTTTGTTCTTGATAAGTACCCATGACCTTCCCTATGATTTAGCGTAATATGTATTTAGAAGGGGTCGCCACAGCGAAACAACATATGCTGCCCTAATTTCACTGACATGGCGCTGAGATAAGTTTGGAGAGATACCTCGACATCAGTGTGCAGCCAGGTTTCATTTGGAGCGTCACGTGGACTCGGTTGTGTGCGCGGTCGTTGAAAGTGTTCAGCCTACAAGTAAAACTGATCATTCTGACTTAATGCAAACCTCGCCATTGCTGTCGGTGGTTCGTCTTGCCTAAGTGCCTGCCCATTGTCTTATTGACAGTTATTTCACCATGTTTGAGCCCACGACGTTCTTGGTCGCCTTCACAGTTGGGATCCTGGCCTATCTATGGTTTGGTCGACCAGACGCTGATTTGCCGCCCTTCCCGGTTCGACCACTGCCCATCGTAGGCAACCTGTTCTCGATGGAGAGTGATGTCCGACCATTGTTTGACAAGTGGAGAAAGCAGTGTGGAAATATTTTCAGGTACAAAAAAATTTCCATTCAAAATGTGCTTTTTTTTTAAAAGTCTTAGAGAATATTTCCCCCTGTATGTTAGATCGTCTTTTCCAGCGATTTAATTTATGGGGTCCTTTATGGAAAGGCATTGAATATGAGGTAAGCCCTTCTAACAACAACAACTCTCTGAAAATATGATAAGTATATTCAACCATGCCTTCATATTATGATATATATGATATAAGAATGAGCTAGGGCAGTGGTCGGAAAGTCGCGGCTCTTTAGCGACCTGAGTGCGGCTCGGTCATTCGGCCACAAATCGATTTTGACTCCGAAAAAAATGGTTCTTGATATGGTTCTTGATATGGTTCTTGAAAATAAATTTGCCTCTCAAAAATGTTTTAATCGTCCTGCTGCTGATTTTTGGCTCTTTTGACTTATGAGTTTGCCGACCACTGAGCTAGGGTATCCAATGTAAAACTAAAGAAACGAATTACTTTAAATATGCTCGGATCCTTAAAAACAATGAAAGTGATTTGCTATTATTTTACGGAAATCGAATCAATTTGAATGCTTAAAAATAAAATATATTCGTTTTTATTTTATTATATGTTAAAGCATTATTATTGTAAATTAGTAATACATTAAAAATAACAATGTCTAAAATTTAGTATTTTAAATTCATATTACATTTATCGGGAAAACCAAAACATCTGTTTTTTTAGTGCGTCGTTAATATTGCGAAATTAAAGTAAAATTGTTTTGATCTATATGAATATTTCTTCAAACAATATCAAATTCCAATTCTCGATTAAAATCCAATAAAGAAAAATTTTATTAATTGAGATAAGAGCAAAATTTAAACTTGCAAATAAAAAAGATTTCTTTGATTTAATGACCGCGTGTAAACGTAATTTTAATAAATATAATTGATTGTCATTTAAATCGTGAATAAACACATCAAATTTTGGCTTTGTATTTTTAACGTATAATAAGTTTTGACTTCTTTTTTGTCATTTCCAAACAATATTTTTTAAAATCAAATTTATAAAGTAATAACATCTTAACGTCTAAAAAATACTTTTCATAAGAAAATGCCATTTAGGTCAATTAGTGCAGCGAAACTTCATAGCCAAATAGCACTCATTAATTCAATTATCACTCATATAAAAAAAAGAACAGACCAGATTATGAAATTGGTTCATTTTGATAGCAATATCTCAAAACCCAATTTTATGACTGATTTGAACATTGGCATAGTTTTTAATGTTAAAATAAATAACTATGACAGTTCAATTTACGGAATGATGCGTACAATTACATAGATTTGTTTAGAAAATTTAAAACAATGTGTGGTAAAAAGGAAATGGGACTTCAGAATGTTTAATAAGTTCAAGGACGTGTAAAAAAAAAGTGTGTTTGCGTATGTGGATGATTTTATTAATTTTTTTAAATTTAAAACTGAGGGGGGTTGGGGGGGGGGCGTCGATACTTTCATTTTGCCCCATTAAGCACAATGTACATCTCAGAATAAGGGAAATAATTGGATAAATAATTAACCTTTTAAGGAACAAATGTATCGGTGTTAGGAAATAGGGTGTGTACATTGTGTACGTGGATTACAACATCTTTAATTAAATGCAATGATATCACAGTCGTGAAGAAAAGGTGATTTATTTCACTCTTTTTGTGTTTTTTTGTTTTTTTACTAATAAAAATATAGTTACCAACTAATAAAATGAATGACGTTGATAAACACGGTTCATTGACACGAGTTTACCCAGGAATATCACAACCCAATCATTTTACACCAGTTGAAGATTGAATATCACAACCCAATCATTTTACACCAGTTGAAGATTGAATATCACAACCCAATCATTTTACACCAGTTGAAGATTGAATATCACAACCCAATCATTTTACACCAGTTGAAGATTGAATATCACAACCCAATCATTTTACACCAGTTGAAGATTGAATATCACAACCCAATCATTTTACACCAGTTGAAGATTTAATCTTTAAAAAAAAAAAAAAAAAAGAGTCATTTAAAAAAAAAAAAAAAATGTACAGTTCATTGGCGTGAACAAAGATGGGTTGAGGTTCTCTTTCAAACAATGAAAATATATTTTTGTTTTTACTTTGCGAATAGTTAAGTGGGGGACATGTTTTTATGAGATTAATTATATTTCTTAAAAAAAAAAAACACACCGAAGGCTTTTATAGATGGGAAAAACGATTAAGAGATTATTCTTCAGATCAGGCCTGCACAACATGCGGCCCGCCAGAACCCACTTTCCCGCCCGCGAGGTAACGCAATATTCTTAATTATTATTTTCTTAATAGCGTTCCTTCACACCCACCGTGTCCTATCGTCTTTCGGCCCGCACAAGTTTTTCATGAACTATGACGGCCCACCTTACATTTTTGAGTTGTGCAGTCCTGCTTCAAATAAAAGAATTCTTCTGTTTTACGATTTTACCGATAATAATGTAGAGAAACAAGGCAAACGTTTGGCTAAATATTTAATGAAGATATTGTTAATATAAAATACAATTGAAATGGTATACAGGCTTTCTGTTGTAAATTTAAGATTATATTTTCACACTTCTTAGAGAGAACGAAAAAGTGTAGTTCAGCGGCACGAAATGGGGTAGGGTAGGCCCAACATTTAACAATTTAAAAACACAAGACACAACTGAAGTATTTCTCTAGCGTAGAAATCATGTGTCAGTGAACTCCTTTACTGACAATAATGATTTAGTCAGTGATCTTTTAGGTTTAGAAATTTAATTTCATGTTTAAAGAAAAATTTTGTAATTTAAAGGCGCAAAAATGGTTAGGGTAGGCGTCTAATATATAGCATACAAATACTTTTAAAAAATTAATGTTAGAAACGTAAACATTACTACATAAATATCTCTTTTTCAAGCTAAGGAATTGGGATGAATTTGCGCAATAGCAGGTAGAAATTATCGCAAAGTGCCTTCCATTATTAATTATCCTGATAACATGGGGTCATATAGTCTAGTTTATTGGGATGTTTTCGCGTATGGATTTTCACTAGTAGTCTCTGCGCACTAAATGTTGTAATGTATTGTGCACAGTGTCTCTTGTGCGTTATGCTCAGTTCACAGGCGCGTTCAAGAAGAAATGTGACGAAAATTTGATCGTGTTAACTGAGCATTGGTTTCTTTAATGGTCGCTTTTTTTTGCGCCATTTTGGCTTGTGACGAATGTGACCTGATTTTTATTGTAAGCTGTGACTTAGTATCTATAGTCTTCCTTTGGTGTACCTGACATTCGTTTGGCAGATTGTGTTAGAGAGTAGTGAGAGAAAACTTGTACTGTATTCTTCTACTTCTAGAGAGCTGCTCTATACATCTGATTTATTTATTGTACAGCCTGATATACACGTTGCTGGATTAAAATTTACATTGCTCTCCTAAAAAGAAAAAAAAAAAAGAAATAACATGTGCTCATTTTGGTGTGTTTACCACGCATGCACGTGCACAAGAATTTGATGCAAGAAGCCAATCATTGCGGATAGCGACTGAGGGGAAAAACGTCTATTTAAAAATGTCAAATCATCTTGTCACTGTAAAAAGATTATCAACTTACGAAGATTATCACCTTAACCAAAACCTAAATGCAGATCATCACCTTGAGGAAAACATAACGAATATATTCTGTAATATCAATCAAGTAGTATCGTAATTGAACAATCGAGTTACTTACTGCCCCACAATAAATACAGTATTAATACTCCATGTTGGCCTTTTTTCCCCCCCTCACCAGTCTGTACATGGGCGGTACGTTGCTTGTGGTTGTGAGTGGGTACGACTTGATCAAAGAGATGCTCCTCAAGAGGAGAGACTTTGCAGACAGGCCGAAGATTTACTTTGATGTGGTGAGTCCAGTCACTGCGAGTAGGAAAATCTCATACATTTCTAAAGGAGTGCATTTCTAAAGGAAATCTCATACATTTCTAAAGGAAATCTCATACAATTCACTATTCGATTTCTCATCATTTTAAGTTAATTATAAAGGAAATCTAATCGTTGCCAATTATTAATAAGACAAACCGGACCAAATTAAATAAAACGTATTTAGAAAGTAATTCGACAAATATGTAAACCAGTTAGTAAATATTGCGAGTATTATTATTTTTTTTATATATTAAATATTTCCAGGTAACTGGTAACACCGGGAAAGGTGTGATAACGTCAACAGGCCACAACTGGAGGGAACAGCGGTCAGTCGCCTTACAGATTTTGAAGGACTTCGGAATGGGGAAAAACGTGTTGGCTGACAGGGTTCAAAAAGAAATCGGCTTTTTCTGTGAACTGCTGGACAGCCTGAAAGGTCACCCAACAGACATTAGAACCGTCACAAATTTAAGCCTCTCCAATGTTATATGCTCTATCATCCTCGGTCAAAGGTTCTCATATAATGACAGTCGTCTCCAAGGGTTAATCTCCAAATTTTCCATTGCAATATCTGATCAAACCATGGCAGGTAGCATCAATTTTTTCCCTTTACTTCGCTTTATTCCCGGTGACCCGTTCAAAGGAAACAGCATAAAGCGAAACGTGCGTGAACTGTATAACTTCATCGATGATTTTGTCAATGAAAAACTTAGAGAAAATGTTGAAGACAACGATTCGCATAGCTTTATAACGGCTTACATCGCTGAAGAGAAAACACGAAAGCGGAAGGACGAGGGAACGTGCCTGGATAAAGACAACCTCGTCAAGCTGGTGTACGACCTGTTCATTGCCGGCACCGAGACATCTTCCACCGTCTTGACCTGGTGTCTTCTCTTCTTCATCAACTATCCGGACGTTCAAAGAAAAGTATTTGAAGAACTCAAGGAGAACGTTGGGCTGGACCGAGTGCCGACCTTGCAGGACAGGACCAGCCTCCCTTATTTAGGGGCGGTCATCGTGGAGACCATGCGGCTCGGCAATGTCGTACCTCTGGCAGTTACTCACACCTGTGCCAACGATTCGGAGTTCAAAGGTTACAAGATCCCCAAGGGGGCTTGCATCATCCCGAACCTCGGCTCAGTTTTGCACGACGAGAAAGTCTGGGGAGAAGACGTCATGACGTTCAGACCGGAAAGACACTTAGACGAAGACGGGAAGTTGAGAACGAAGGAGGAGTTCATCCCCTTCTCTGTTGGTCGCCGGGTTTGTCTCGGGGAGGCCATGGCCAGCACTGAAATATTCCTGTATCTGTCGAATATAGTGCAGAGGTTTGAGTTCCAGGCTGAAGATCCGGACAGCCCGCCGTCCATGATCTCCGTCTTTGGTTTGACTGTCTCACCCCAACATTACAAACTGAGAGCCATCGAGAGACTGTCTCAGATGTAAGAGCAATAGATTCCATAAACTTAGGAAATCTATTCAATTATACATTTATTCAATTAAAAAAATGACATTCATTTAAAGTTTCCAATACTTCTTTACTGTCCGATTTTGCCTGGGATGTGTCGCGGAGCTATACAGTATTTTGAATATTTGCCAGAGGTTATGAGGCTTTATGGGGGTTGTTATTGTGGACTTTTTTCTATTGTGTGCAATACATTTCTCATAATAAATCTTGATTACTAGTAAATAGCTGCATTGTAATAAACGAAACGTTACCATTGTTATTATACTTTTACTTTGTTATTTAAACGCATAGTTTACCGACATAATCTCATGAATTGACAGCAAATCATTTAAAACTACCAGCACCGCCTTACCTCATTAGCTGACAGTAAATTATTAAAGGACATTACCCCATTAGTTGACAGCAATTTATTAATGGACATTACCCCATTAGTTGACAGCAATTTATTAATGGACATTACCCCATTATAGTTGACAGTAAATTATTAAAGGACATTACCCCATTAGTTGACATAAATTATTAAAGGACATTACCCCAATTGTTGACAGGAAATTATTAAAGGACATTACCCAATTAGTTGACATAAATTATTAAAGGACATTACCCCAATTGTTGAAAGTAAATTATTAAAGGACATTACCCCATTAGTTGACATAAATTATTAAAGGACATTACCCCAATTGTTGACAGTAAATTATTAAAGGACATTACCCCATTAGTTGACATAAATTATTAAAGGACATTACCCCAATTGTTGACAGTAAATTATTAAAGGACATTACCCCATTAGTTGACATAAATTATTAAAGGACATTACCCCAATTGTTGACAGTAAATTATTAAAGGACATTACCCCATTAGTTGACAGTAAATTATCAAAAGATATTACCCCAATTTTTGACAGTAAATTATTAAAGGACAATACCCGATTAGTTGACATAACTTATTAAAGGACATTACCCCAATTGTTGACAGTAAATTATTAAAGGACATTACCCCATTAGTTGACATAAATTATTAAAGGACATTACCCCATTAGTTGACAGTAAATTATTAAAGGACATTACCCCGTTAGTTGACATAAATTATCAAAGGACATTACCCCATTAGTTGACAGTAAATTATTAAAGGACATTACCCCATTAGTTGGCAGTAAATTATTAAAGGACATTACCCCATTAGTTGACATGAATTATTAAAGGAAATTACACCAATTGTTGACAGTAAATTACTTTTATGCATAAAATCTGTTGACGACTTCGCTGAATGCTTTTTTTGTTGTCAGTTATGTTAACGACAATCTAAATTTGTTACAAAATCGATTCTTTTGTCCTTCATAATTATTTACAAACTAATTTTTTTCCTGTTAACATGGACATTTTCAATATATTCCAATGCTTGTGTTTATATAACTAAATTATTAGCTTGAATTCCTGTTAAATGTCTGCTAATTTGGCTAAAGTTTGGCAACTTTGGCTTAGCTAAGCATGTGCAACGATTGCTACTTAAATGATGACCTGTCAATCGAAAACGGGAATTCTCCACCAAGAGGCCGAATGCAAAGTACTTCGCCTGGCTTGATCAATCTCTGAAGGCAAAGTACTTCACCTGGCTTGATCAATCTCTGAAGGCAAAGTACTTCGCCTGGCTTGATCAATCTCTGAAGGCAAAGTACTTCGCCTGGCTTGATCAATCTCTGAAGGCAAAGTACTTCGCCTGGTTTGCTCAATGTCTGAAGGCAAAGTACTTCGCCTGGCTTGCTCAATCTCTGAAGGCAAAGTACTTTGCCTGGCTTGATCAATGTCTGAAGGCAAAGTACTTCGCCTGGCTTGCTCAATCTCTGAAGGCAAAGTACTTTGCCTGGCTTGATCAATGTCTGAAGGCAAAGTACTTCGCCTGGCTTGATCAATCTCTGAAGGCAAAGTACTTTGCCTGGCTTGATCAATGTCTGAAGGCAAAGTACTTCGCCTGGCTTGCTCAATCTCTGAAGGAAAGTACTTCGCCTGGCTTGCTCAATCTCTGAAGGCAAAGTACTTCGCCTGGCTTGCTCAATCTCTGAAGGCAAAGTACTTCGCCTGGCTTTATCAATCGCCTGGCTTAATTTTTTTTTGCCATTTTAGTCAATCTTAGCTTGTCTAATCTAAATCTGTTACATTGACTGCCTCTTAAAATGTGATTAATTTTTAGAATTTGATCTAACCACAAATCACAAAGTTGACTCTGGGAAGACTCGAGTTTCTCATCCCGGGATTCAACACCAATTTTAATAAACACAAAAAATCCCGTTGACACACTTTCAGAATAGTTACCTCCGTGCATGACTTGGTGTAGTAGCTCTAGCACTAAAGTTTTCTCCCGCTTTTTTGTAGTCATGACCACATTTATACAGAGGGAATTTACAAATCTTACCACGATGTACTGGAAAAATGGCGTTAAATAGGGTACATTCTTGGAAATGAAAACATTTTAAAAACATTTCCAGTGTAATGCAACTGGCGCCATTTTTGTTGTCATGATTTAAATCGTTACTCAAACTTTAAGACTTCAATCTAAAAAAAATAAAAAAATAGAAAACTATTTATAAACCACTAGGTTCCTCAGCCTATTGTTGTAGCCGGCGATCCCCATATAACTCCTTTCGCAACTCAATTTGAGATCCCCTGACATGGTCTGTGCTCTACTATCTTGAATATCCCTAGATTTTCATGTTTCAAACTTCCTTACATTATGTTGTGTTTTTTTTTAACTCTCCAAAATCAACATATTCATTAAGAAAGGCGTATAGTTACACGTTATAACATTGCTGATTGTTTTATTTTCATTTGAAACAAACGCTCGTTACAATTTGTTAGAAAAAATATTATTTGCACATATTTAGCAACTTGTAAAGAATGCAAAACTCATATTTAACGTTTGATTAACAAGCATATTGTAAGCTAGTTTCTATTAGTAGGTATATATAGTGAACAATGAAGCCACTAGTAGTACCTCTCATCTAACCTTAATATTTTTTTTTTAAATTCATAAATAGCCTATAAGAAGTATACAACTGTAAAAATAAACTATTTTATAGTTTAATTCAGTTCATAATTTGTTTTTTAATCAAGTACACGCACATAAAGTATACACACATCAAGTATACAAACATCAAGTATACAAACATCAAGTATACAAACATCAAGTATACACACATCAAGTATACAAACATCAAGTATACAAACATCAAGTATACAAACATCAAGTATACAAACATCAAGTATACAAACATCAAGTATGCAAACATCAAGTATACAAACATCAAGAATAAAAACATCTAGCATACAAACATCAAGTATAAAAACATCGAGTATAAAAACATCAAGTATACAAACATCAAGTATACAAACATCAAGTATACAAACATCAAGTATACAAACATCAAGTATACAAACATCAAGAATAAAAACATCTAGCATACAAACATCAAGTATAAAAATCATCGAGCGTACAAACATCAAGCATATAAACATCAAGAATAAAAAACATCGAGTATACAAACATCAAGTACACAAACGTGGAGTGCACAAACATCAAGTATACAAACATCAAGTATACAAACATCAAGTATACAAACATCAAGTATACAAACATCAAGAATAAAAACATCTAGCATACAAACATCAAGTATAAAAATCATCGAGCGTACAAACATCAAGCATATAAACATCAAGAATAAAAAACATCTAGCATACAAACATCAAGTACACAAACGTGGAGTGCACAAACATCAAGTTTTCAAGCATCAGGTTCACAAATACGTCAAACATACACACAACAATTATAAAAACATCGAGTATACAAACATGAAGTATACAAATATCAAAAATAAAAAAAACATCGAGTATTCAAACATCAAGTACACAAACATTAGGTATACCAACATCGAGCTTACAAACATCGCGTATAGAAACTTTGAGGATGAGGGTCTTGTGGCATGGTTGAAGGTTTGAGGATGAGGGTCTTGTGGCATGGTTGAAGGTTTGAGGATGAGGGTCTTGTGGCATGGTTGAAGGTTTGAGGATGAGGGTCTTGTGGCATGGTTGAAGGTTTGAGGATGAGGGTCTTGTGGCATGGTTGAAGGTTTGAGGATGAGGGTCTTGTGGCATGGTTGAAGGTTTGAGGATGAGGGTCTTGTGGCATGGTTGAAGGTTTGAGGATGAGGGTCTTGTGGCATGGTTGAAGGTTTGAGGATGAGGGTCTTGTGGCATGGTTGAAGGTTTGAGGATGAGGGTCTTGTGGCATGGTTGAAGGTTTGAGGATGAGGGTCTTGTGGCATGGTTGAAGGTTTGAGGATGAGGGTCTTGTGGCATGGTTGAAGGTTTGAGGATGAGGGTCTTGTGGCATGGTTGAAGGTTTGAGGATGAGGGTCTTGTGGCATGGTTCAAGGTTTGAGGATGAGGGTCTTGTGGCATGGTTGAAGGTTTGAGGATGAGGGTCTTGTGGCATGGTTCAAGGTTTGAGGATGAGGGTCTTACTGCAAGGATGAGGGTCTTACTGCAAGGATGAAGGTCTTACTGCAAGGATGAGGGTCTTACTGCAAGGATGAGGGTCTTACTGCAAGGATGAGGGTCTTACTGCAAGGATGAGGGTCTTACTGCAAGGATGAGGGTCTTATGGCAAGGATGAAGGTCTTACTGCAAGGATGAGGTTCTTACGGCAAGGATGAGGGTCTTACTGCAAGGATGAGGGTCTTATGGCAAGGATGAAGGTCTTACTGCAAGGATGAGGTTCTTACTGCAAGGATGAAGGTCTTACTGCAAGGATGAGGGTCTTATGGCAAGGATGAGGGTCTTACGGCAACGATGAGGGTCTTATTGCAAGGATGAGGGTCTTATGGCAAGGATGAAGGTCTTACTGCAAGGATGAGGGTCTTACTGCAAGGATGAGGGTCTTACGGCAAGGATGAAGGTCTTACTGC
This sequence comes from Lymnaea stagnalis, assembly GCA_964033795.1. Classification (NCBI taxonomy): domain Eukaryota; kingdom Metazoa; phylum Mollusca; class Gastropoda; family Lymnaeidae; genus Lymnaea; species Lymnaea stagnalis. Next base: position 221,783 of record CAXITT010000003.1, on the reverse strand, counting down.
AACTATGAGGGTCTTACTGCAAGGATGAGGGTCTTACTGCAAGGATGAGGGTCTTACGGCAAGGATGAAGGTCTTACTGCAAGGATGAGGGTCTTACGGCAAGGATGAAGGTCTTACTGCAATGATGAGGGTCTTACGGCAAGATGAAGGTCTTACTGCAAGGATGAAGGTCTTACTGCAAGGATGAGGTTCTTACGGCAAGGATGAAGGTCTTACTGCAAGGATGAGGGTCTTACTGCAAGGATGAGGGTCTTACGGCAACGATGAGGGTCTTACTGCAAGGATGAGGGTCTTATGGCAAGGATGAAGGTCTTACTGCAAGGATGAGGGTCTTACTGCAAGGATGAGGGTCTTACGGCAAGGATGAAGGTCTTACTCCAAGGATGAGGGTCTTACGGCAAGGATGAAGGTCTTACTGCAAGGATGAGGGTCTTACTGAAACGATGAGGGTCTTACTGCAAGGATGAGGGTCTTACTGCAAGGATGAGGGTCTTACGGCAATGATGAAGGTCTTACTCCAAGGATGAGGGTCTTACGGCAAGGATGAAGGTCTTACTGCAAGGATGAGGGTCTTACTGAAACGATGAGGGTCTTACTGCAAGGATGAGGGTCTTACTGCAAGGATGAGGGTCTTACGGCAAGGATGGAGGTCTTACTGCAAGGATGGGGGTCTTACGGCAAGGATAAAGGTCTTACTGCAAGGATGAGGGTCTTACGGCAAGGATGAATGTCTTACGGCAAGGATGAAGATCCTACGGCAAGGGTGAAGGTCTTACGGCAAGGATGAGGGTCTTATGGCGTGGATGTACAGTGTCTGCGAGCCGACGTCTGCACATCTCTGGTGTTTTAAAATAACTTAACACTCAATATTAACACATTCCGTTCCGTGACATTTCACGTCTCTGTCATTCCAGACAATCGATTTAAACCACTTAAAACTACATTATGTTAACCTTGTTTAAAAAACGAATGCCTTGACTCACGTATACTTATAACACAGACATGATCCAAATGAACCGGGAGATCACATTCTTTGATGATACAATAGCACCTAGAAGCTACAATCTTAGATAAGCGTTTTCCCCTCTTCCTCTTAATTCACTTAAGATGAAAGCAAAGATCTTTGTTTTTTAATCTTTAATTTTAATACAGTTTTACAAATATTTTTGTCTTTGCAGCTCAAGGGCCTAGAAAAAATGATTAGGTCCCTTATACACAATATAATCATTTCTCAAAACCCCATTATGTTACAAATGTAAAAAAAAACCAGCTATGCTGCTCTAAAAAATAATGAAAGTGTCAAATACTATTTCATAAACAGACATTCCAAAGGCGTGGAAAAGTTACGTTATTTTAATATTTTATTGTATTCAGACAAAATACTTTAGAATCCGATAAGGTAACATTTTTTGTTTTTTTTTTTGTTTTGGTTGTTGCATATCTGGGTTCAATTGTATTGTAAATTGTACAATATATATATATATATATATATATATATATATATATATATATATATATATGTTTTATACATCAATCCACACACNTAAAATTAATTTCATTGTCTTAAGCAAAAAAAAGAGTTGGAAGAGTGTCCATACTGGGTGTCTTTAAATATTCTTATTTTAAAAAATATTTTAAAAAAAAACAAAAACAAAAAAAACAACCAAAAAACTACTGATTTATCTTGAAAGCCACGGCTCGTGTTAGTGTGTGTTAACACGAAATGTTGTCCCGCAGGCCGCCATCTTGGTCGTTCTTATCTGAATCTTCAAAGTATAAGATGCTCAATTCGGATTCTATTTTATTGCTGATTTTACTATGATAACCCCACCCACACACACACACGCACACACACATCTTTTTTTTCCCCAACAAGAATCAAATTCCAAAGCATATTGAACCAGTGATTATTTCAGAAATTTTCCCCCGGGCAGTGGAGGGGGTGGCAACTTCAGATTTTTCTGGGAAGGGGGGGGGGTGCAGTGCCAGCAGTGCCAGTTGATTTATTGTTGGACATATTTTTGCTCCAGGGGGGGCTTGGGTTTCACCGAGGGATGGCGTAGCCCTCAGATAAAGCTGAAAGAAAGCCTGCATCGAAAACATTCAATATGCATTAATTAGCATGTCTTAGATGGATTAAACCAAGTAAAGAAACAGGGTCACGTGCCAACGATGCCACCAAGTAAAGACACAGGGTCACGTGCCAACGATGCCACCAAGTAAAGACATAGGGTCACGTGCCAACGAAGCCACCAAGTAAAGACATAGGGTCACGTGCCAACGATGTCACCAAGTAAAGACACAGGGTCACGTGCCAACGATGTCACCAAGGAAAGACATTGGGTCACGTGCCAACTTAAAATTATTGAGGATTTGGTACTTTTTATCCGATAAGTGAGTAACTTTAAAAGTTATTCATTTGTCAATAGATTTTTGTTATTGAAATGACACTGGCATTAATGGAAATGGTTGTTGGGTTGGTTGTGGTTGGTTTGGGGGAGGGGGGGGGGATAAATTGTTTTTCCTTTCAGGAAACTCTGTTATTTAACGGTTCCTCGATTCAATCCGCGCCACTTCGCGTCCAATTTGAGAACTAAACTTTTGCGTGCGACAAAACACAAGAAAACAAACAAACCTTGGCAGCCATGAGCCAAGACATAGACCACCCAAAGGGAGGGTACTTCAGTAAAGAGAGCGATGAAGTAACACACAGATCTGAGAGCCATGAGAAGTGTTAGATTCAGACATATGAGAAATTGTCGAGATTCGCCCTTGTATTCTGTTGTACTCAGATGACGGAAAGCTACGCTTTTTCGAATGAGGGAAATGATGATGGCTAAACTGGTCAGTGACAAGAGCAGGCAGACCACGACTGGAATCCCAAATACAATCATGGCTGCCTTGTGATTTCCTATCCAGCAATCGTTGTATTTTCCATATTCGATTGTGACGTAGCCAAGCTTGTCAAGCAAGAAACAGACACTCGAAATAAGAATGGGGAAAAACCAACACACCGCTGACGTGGAATAAAAGGATTGGTTCCCATTGGACTCTATAGGTTTGTAGTAGAGAGTATACGCCAGATGGACTGACATAAATGCCAACCAGACGAACGATGACAACCAGGCGGCATGATGACAGCTAGCGAATATTTCACAAGCCAAACCTTTTGGATAATTGCTAAATAGGAACAAAAGATGGGCGACCAACAGTGATATGGACATTGACAAAACTATTTTTCCTGGAGTATTTTTCCTTAGTTCAGGCAAGATACCATATACAAGAAAAACTAGCAACAGAGAGGCGATGGATACGATAGAGGATGCTAGTGTACAATAGTACTCTACATCAGAACTTGGGGCCAACATGTTATCTTTACGTGCAAATTTAAACCGATGACCAGATATTTCCCTGGAGCAAATGAAAGCGCCATTACTTGTTAAGATGTAAGAATTTGTAGAGAATGTACTAAATACATCTTTGCCAAATCTATTTTTCAGAGTGAATGCAATATGACTTAATGAGTCATCATGGGTAAAGTCATCAAACAGTTCTTGTATGAAAGTGACTTCATCCTCAATGTCATCATCATTATTGTGTGGCAGGATGAGTTCACCTCTAAAGATAAAAAACTCAGTCCACTTAAGCCGTATGTAAATAGCTTGGGGGCACATGTCGGAGGTCAAAGGTTTAACACAGAATGGTATCGCAAGGCGGTGCAGCTTCAGTTCTGGAACACTGTTCATGAACATCTGGTACTCAGCGTTAAACAAAAACTGAACACTGTTGGGTAGCTCTAATTTATCCAGATTTAAAACACCGAGATTCATCGGACATCTGCCAGCTTGAAGGATGCATGCTTGTAGTGTCCTATCATGTTTACATTCGACACTTCGACTCGTCGGATCACTTGAAGAGAAATGTTGGAACATGTTGCTGAACTGTACTCCTAACAGTAAGAATCCTCCAGCAAAAGCTTCGGAGGCTAATGTAGTTGAAATAGTGTTTACTATTATCTCTAAATGGTCCAGTGTCTCGGATCTTTTGTTGGAGAAAAACACAGAAAAGCAGACAATGCTTTCGTCCATCTCGATGTCTTTTGTCAGATTCGCTGATTCTCTATCTTTTTTTTCACAGAATTGTTGATAGATTTCATCATTTTCTAGATCAGAATATTGATTTTCAAAAGTTTTTTGCCCATTGTACGCCGACTTTCTGGTTTTTGTGCTGTGTTCATGCGCCACCTGCACGCAAACGGATCTCCTCTTGTGGTCACTGGCAGTGGTCCTGACGAGGTTTACCTCAGACATTTCTTGTGTCATCTCACAGAACACAAAACAGCGAGTCGCTGCACCGTTTAGACACATGACACTTTTAGTTATGTTCAGCTTACTTCGATCGCCTTCTCTTCTCATAAAATCTAACAAATGATGATGAAACTCCAACGTCTCGTGAGTACAGTTAGTAGAATTTCTTGTAGAGAACGTAGCGTTTCCGTGAGAGACATTTTCATCGACAGACGAAGAAAGTCGTTCATTTAAAAACTGGAAACCATGATTAAATCGATATCTATGTTCGGTATCTTGAAATTCATCAACGTCAAGGCGTGTTTTCATCATGTATTTGAAATCAATACTTAAAGCGAACAGTTCCTGTTTTGTAAATGTGTAAGATTTCACACTTAGTGAACTCAAGGGACTCAAAGTACGACGGAAGTCGCACAAAGTGCTGTTTGCGTCTTTGCCATTGCAATGAACTTGCTGATAACACCGAGTTGCCAGCCGTGTGCTGTCGTCGTTACATCTCAACGAAACATTCCTTTGGAATTCTGAGAGCTCCGGGAAGTCCGTCTGGGTTGTAGTTAATGCATCCAGCTGTGCCGCAACCCTGAACGACCGTTTTTTAAAATCAAAAAGTAATCGAAAACTATCCAGCTTTACTAGCGGTGACCCTAAATGCAACGTGCACGATAATTTCCATTTCAAACATTTTGACTTTTGAGTGCGTTTGACAAAACTTTTGATTTGAGAAATATAGCAATGTGGGTTCCAAAACTTGGCTAAAATGTCATAGTTTACATCATCATTTAGGATAACTGGCCAAAAATATCTGTGACATAGGATCTGTGAATAGGATTCTTTAGAATTAAAAGCCATTTTTCCCGATGGATTGTGTGGATACCTGTCTGTGTTTGATCTGTATAATGGCTTATCTAAATTCGAGACGCACATCCGTGTGTCTTCGGCGTAGTCTTGAAAAAGATACTCGTTTTTGCACGTGGAATTGTTGATAATTTCGTTTAGATCCATTTGGGATTTGATGTCGTAATCTTGTTCCAAAAAGGAACACTTAATTCTTGAGAATACTGGTACCATGTTCAGTGGATCTACCCCATTGCATATTCCACACAAAACGTTATAAATGTGAAATTTAAAGTCTGAATCCATAAATGTCATGTGGATGTAGTGCATCGGGTGTTTTTCAGTAGTATAATGGGGATCCTTGCTTGCTTCTTCACAACTTAGCTGAATCTCCTCCATCGGGATTCCTTGAAAATAGCGCAAACTTTTGGAGTCCCCCGTGTTGATCTTCTCATAAAGTTCTGAAAATCTCTGCATAGTTTCTTCGTCTCTCCCACATTCAGTTATCATGACAAATTGGAAAAAACCGGTTCCAATGCACGACGACAACTCCATCCATTTTCTGACCGTCTGAAATCTGACCACTTGGCTGTAGGTCGTGAACTTGGACAAGGTCGCCACTGACATGGCGTCGTCGCTCTGGTCGATAGAAATGGAGAGACACGCCTGGTAGAAGTCCGCACAGCAGTCGCCGTACAGCCAGCACACGTCGTCACAGTAGCACCTTAGCTTATCTCCTGGCGCCCCACATCGTCCGCGGCAGGAATCACGAGGTTTGCACGCCTCCAGCGCTCCCTTCCCTCGTTTCTTGCCCCAGTCGAACGAGTCGTCAATAGCGCCGAATAGCTCAAAACACCCCGTTGTGTTTATAGCGACATTTAGCTTGTTGACGTCATGTTTTGGATCACCAGAACCTATGTCTTCTGTTGGAGTTGTCTGGTCTTCCGGAATTAAGTTGTCTTGGGCCCCATTCTTTGTTAAAATTGTAGCTGTCACTGTGAACAATTAATATGGCGTTTTAGTAACTTGGAATATCGTTTCAAGACATTAAGACATTAAGGGGTTCTTAACCCGGGACTTGAGAGGCGGGTGGTGGGGTGGGGTGGGGGTGGGATGTGGGAACACCAATACATTTTTGCTAGTTTTTGCGGCTTTTGTAAAATCAAATATCTGGTTGTTGTTTTTTTTTTTTAAATTAGATGCAGCCGATAATTTTGTGGTCAATTTTGTTTGCATAAACTTTGTACTGGTGATTTTGTTTCTAGCAAGCTAAAGAAATAAGGAAATCTACCAGAAATTTTGTTGTTCTCTTAGTTATTTATTTTTATTAAAATATTTATTTTTTAATGGGGGGGGGGAGGGGGGTATTAAAAAAAAGTGGGGGAACACATAAACCACGGCTGCGGTGCGGTTAAAAGGTTGAGAGCCCCAGAATTAAGATAACAAAATTAAGGATGAATTTTTTATTTTTATTAAAATATTTATTTTTTAATGGGGGGGGGGAGGGGGGTATTAAAAAAAAGGGGGGGAACACATAAACCACGGCTGCGGTGCGGTTAAAAGGTTGAGAGCCCCTGAATTAAGATAACAAAATTAAGGATGAATTTCGTGATGAAATTGCTTCCCATAGTAATGAAACTAATGGGTCGTTTATAATCAGATACATCAAGCACATCAATTGGCAATAGCAGTAACCAAAAGAGGTCTAGAACATTTTATATTGGAGAGCCGCTTTAAATATTGGAGTCACTAGTTATTTATCACGGTTCCTTAGCTCAGCAGTCAATCATGCCATAGGTCTTTCTGTAACTAAACTATATTTTAACAAGTCTTTTCGTCTTCCGATGCCACTTCCTACAGGCATATAAAAACTTTATTTTTACAAGTCTGTTGACCTTACGATGCCACTTCCTACAGGCGTATAAAAACTATATTTTTACAAGTCTGTTGACCTTACGATGCCGCTTCCTACAGGCGTATAAAAACTATATTTTTACAAGTCTTTTCGTCTTACAATGCCACTTCCTATAGGCATATAAAAACTATATTTTAACAAGTCTTTTCTCCTAACGATGCTGCTGCCTACAGGCATATAAAAACTATATTTTTACAAGTCTGTTGACCTCACGATGCCACTTCCTACAGGCATATAAAAACGATATTTTTACTAGTCTGTTCACCTTACGATGCCACTGGCTACAGATTTATAAAAACCATCTTTTTAAAAGTCTGTTCACCTTTTGAAGGTAAACTATCTTGAACACTTATAGGTAAATGTCTTTACAATTTTGATAAGTTAACTGAGAAATGTCATAGATACATGTGTATATAGAGGTCAAAAGAAAAATAGTTGTATACTTCACCTATTTCGACACCCTTGAGTATAAAAGACAAATAAATGCAAATCGCGTATAGCTTTTTACAGGTGGGCATGCTTAGCTCTAGTTAGCTTCCTAGAATAAGCTCTGGTGTATTAAACAAAATGGTATTATATAAATAAGTTATGACGTCACTATTGAAATAAAATAGCGATTGCTTACGATGTTGTTCATGCGTGAATAGATCTGATGATAATAGACGCTATTAGAGGGGAAACCGTACACGACTGGTTTTGGAAATATCACGATATCTTCCATTTGGGAGTTATATTCTCTTTGGTTTATTCTTCTATGTCGTTTACTTCCCCTGCCATTCAAAGTCCATTAGACGGGTAACACGTTGCTAAGAGCTGAGATTAAAAAAAAAAAATATGTATTATAGTTCAACAATGATCTGATGGTTTAATGTCGTATGTAAGCGAATCTTTACAAAGTCTCATTTTTAGCATTTCGATCAAATGTCACTTGTAGCCAAGCCGAGACAATTACATGGACTTGTCTCCAATGTTACTCTAAATATCGGGATTTTAAAAAAAAAAAAAAAAAAAAATGAATGTTATTTTGTAAATGTTGTAATTGTTTTAAGGTGTAGAGTTGAGATAAAATGATACTTTTATTTTTATTTTAGCTTGCTTTCGCAATAATTGTGATTTGTTGAAAATTAACATAGTTGGGAATGCAATGTTTGGCCGTCATAGTAAAATAATTTACGGTAGATAGTTTACATTTGGAATTTAAAAGTGATGCTACGGATGAAAATGCAGCTAGTAAACCCGCTGGTGAACCTAAAACTTAGTGCCTCAAATTTTCGACTTGTTTTCAAGTATATTTGACCGGACAATCCCCAAAAATGGCTTCATTCACATCCCTTTCCCCCATCCAGCCCTAGTCTTTAAAATAAAATATATTTATCAGCAATGTTCCCTTTAAGCTGCGCGGGTGTGCGGCCGCGCAGCTATCTCACAGACGCCGCGCAGCAGTTTTGAGTATCCGAGCAGCAAATTTCCATGCAAGTGTGTGTTTGTATTTGTGAGCTGTAAAATTTCGCACACACAAAAATCGATGCTGTAAAACTTTGCACACAACTTTATGATTTTGCACACGAACCAGCAAACCTTAGAGAGAACATTATCAAACTTTATTTTTAAGCGTAAAGAATGATAAACATTATTTACAGAAAGTGTTACATTAAAATGTCTTAATGTTATACAAAAAGAAGACATTTACCGCATAATTTGTATCATAATTCTACACAAATTAAAATATCCTTTCATTAGACGTCATTAAATTGGATCTCCCAGGATAAATCCGAATAAGATTCCAACAAAAATTTGCATCATGTGTGCATTTTCTTTACATTAGGATCTGAATGCTGTTGCGTGCCATTCGTCATGGTGGCATCTTTCGCTTCACTCTTCGATTACAATTCTTTGGAATCTTAGTCTAGTGACTGCAATAAAGATTTTCACAACGAGAATAAGTAAAGACTGGACAGATTATTCAATTTAATCCAATGAATTTATGAAAGATTGGTCTTGTATGAAAGATGTATGTCATGTATGAAAGATATGTCATGTATGAAAGATGGGTCATGTATCGAGTCATGTATGTACATTTTTATAGCATGCCGATCGCTTCATCAAACAAATCGCCGTAACGCTATGCTGTGTTAAAAAAAACTACTCCAAAAACACTTGCATGTACATCTGATTAATAAACGCACATGGTGTACATAAAGACATTTTAAGCACATGTTAATTTACTGCCGCCATATGGGTTTTCGGTTATCTCGATCATCGGTTATCTCGACGCTTTTTTGGCAAACCCCCGGGGCCGTCAGCATAACCGGGTTCGGCGGTAGTATTAAAAAGAAACTAGAAATGTTGTGCATGCCGGGTTAAATTTACAATGTTATGGCTATGCTTCTGTCAGGTACAGGGCACGTAAGATCGTTTAAATTTGTTGTTGAAGAACTTTGTGGAGCTCCTTCCATCGACTCTGAAGTACGTTTAGGAGTAGATGGCAAAGACAAAGTTTATGAAGGAGAGATTGTTTGATTATCAACAAGACCAAGCAGTCGACATAGAAAGTTAATGGCAGGGCATCCCCAAAACCTTTTAAAATTCAATCACATTCTGGTAATGCTCTGCTCGTATTAGTCTTGTCTTATAAGTGATTTTAGCCGTTTTTATCTATAAGTTCATGCATTCAATTGTACATTTAAAAAAAAAAAAACTTCTTCTTACCTCTTATAAATATAAGAATTTATTTTGAATATAACTGAATCAAATATTTAATTAAAATACAATGAATATGTTATTTAATTTTTATTTTTTTTTGGCCTTTAAGAATAATTATTTTTCTGTACATTTTTTTTACTATACATTGTTTTTTTTAACATATCTGCATAGAAAATTATCCAAAACAAAAAGTCTTGATGTAGAGTAAAAGTTTTGTTGTTCTGAAAAGGTACGTTGCTGCATCCGTGATCTGGCATATGTGCATCCATGATCTGGCATATGTGCATCCATGATCTGGCATATGTGCATCCATGATCTGGCATATGTGCATCCATGATCTGGCATATGTGCATCCATGATCTGGCATATGTGCATCCATGATCTGGCATATGTGCATCCATGATCTGGCACATGTGCAACGGTTTGGGAAACGATGCGGCCGTCCTAACGGCTCCTAGCGGGTGGTGCCAGGTCAGCCTTGAAACTCTCGATTGATGTCGAGTCTACGGCGGCATTGTCCAGTTGGTTCTTTGTGTTGTATATTCGATGGGGATTGTCTCCTGAAAATTTGACGCAATGATCTTTAAAAATAAAAATGTTGTGGGCAAAATAGTGCAGAAATTTGAAATTTGGATTATTTAAAAAAAAAAAGAAATATTTCATCAACCCTTCTGTAAACAAAACATTTCTCCCAATCTTCCGTAATCCAAAATGTATTTATCCAAGAAATGCCATTATTTATTCTTTCAGCTAGACAATTCTTCCATTTTATATTCAACAAAGACCTTTCACCCATTTAAGCACGAAAATTCGGCCATTCTTCTGAAACCGAGACATTTATCCGCCCTTATTTAAACGAGACATTTCCCCCATTCCTCTATATCATAGAAATTTCTTTATTTTTTATTCCGGTTGCTTCCAGCCTCTGCTTCGCGTTGCATTTCTTAGGGGCCCAAGCGAAGTGAAGTCTGTATTTGGCTGAAAATGCCGCCTTTACATTTTTTAAAAGGTGCCGTTCGGGGGGGGGGGGTGGATACACCGCCCCCACCCCCCCCCCCCCGTTATCCCGGTTTACGCCCCAAGTTTCAGCGTGTCTGGACAAGCAGAGATCGAATCACGTGACATTTTCCCCTATATTAAATAAGTGAAGTCTGTATTGGGCTGAAAATGCCGCCTTTACATTTTTTAAAAGGTGCCGTTCGGGGGGGGGGGGTGGATACACCGCCCCCACCCCCACCCCCTCGTTATCCCGGTTTACGCCACAAGTTTCAGCGTGTCTGGACAAGCAGAGATCGAATCACGTGACATTTTCACCTATATTAAAAGGTTGTGTGTCATTGAATGAAGTTTGATTTTCGCAAGATTAAAAATTCATCTCTTATAATATTCACGTGGGCTGATGGCATATTATGGAATAAAAGCCAAACACCTTCACATTGCAATCAATAAATATCACGCATTAGATAACCAAGGGGAATAATAATCACATTACAGCCAGTATCACTTTCCTAGCCATGGGCTCACCTGTCGGACTGACATGACCACCGAAGTTTATCGTCACATTTTGGCAGCTCCGTGATCCTAGAGGGTCCGAAAATTAAACACAAACCCAGCCAGTCACAACACAGCCCTATTGATTAGAGCGTCACGCAGGGACGTCCGGCCAGTCACAACACAGCCCTATTGATTAGAGCGTCACGCAGGGACGTCCGGCCAGTCACAACACTGCCCTATTGATTAGAGCATCACGCAGGGACGTCCGGCCAGTCACAACACAGCCCTATTGATTAGAGCATCACGCAGGGAAGTCCGGCCAGTCACAACACAGCCGAATTGATTAGAGCATCACGCAGGGACGTCCGGCCAGTCACAACACAGCCCTATTGATTAGAGCATCACGCAGGGACGTCCGGCCAGTCACAACACTGCCGTATTGATTAGAGCGTCACGCAGGGACGTCCGGCCAGTCACAACACAGCCCTATTGATTAGAGCATCACGCAGGGACGTCCGGCCAGTCACAACACAGCCCTATTGATTAGAGCGTCACGCAGGGACGTCCGGCCAGTCACAACACTGCCCTATTGATTAGAGCGTCACGCAGGGAAGTTTTCTTACATCCACGTCGATTTGTGACATTCTTAAATTCACGATAAAAGAAGGGAATTAGGACCTAATGGAAGGAACTTCTGTGATGTTGTAGATTTAGGCCTCCAGGAAGGTGTTCCACGACAAGATCTGGTTTCCAAAAGTATTATCTTGTCGTATTATCATTTGTCTCGTCTGCTGAGGAAGGCCTCAGAAAGGCTCTTAGCCGAACATTCATATCTTATAGTCCCGTCTTTTTGATTCAAGCGTCCACAAATCTTGTACTAGTATTTCTTCCAAAAAAAGCAGCCACACGCCTGGGAACTTCTCTTAATCACGTCTTAGTAAATCTTTCATATTAACTTCGTTTTTATTCCTGTGTTAGTGGCAACGTTTTTATACGGATAATTACCAACTTCCCGTCATCCTATCGAATTGAAATTTGGTACATAAACTCGTTGCCGACAAAACAATACATTGTATCAAAACTGTCAGCCGCAACCTCCCCCCCCCCCAATAAGTTTTTCCTGTTTTTCGAGGGGAGGATGAATGAAACATGTTTTTTCAATGGGTGCGTGTTTTTTAGTGTGGAGATTAACTATGTATAGCTGTTGCTATGTCGTTTGTATTTGTTACGTATTTGGGTATGTAGTAAAAACTAAATGTAATTTTGCAATGGAAAATGAATGAAGTATGAAACGTGTTCCCGCCATAAGTTTACCCATCAACACAACCGCTTCTTGATAAATGATAAATGACGGACAATTACATAAATGTAATGAAAGCATTTATAAAAAAAAAAAAAAAACTTTTTTTTTTTTTTTTTTAAGAGTTGTTTTTTTTTTTTGT
>CAXITT010000003.1:185274-208623 GCA_964033795.1 Lymnaea stagnalis | reverse complement strand
AGTCGAAGAGTTTCATATAGAACGTTTAGACTGACCGACACGTTAAGTCGAAGAGTTTCATATAGAACGTTTAGACTGACCGACACGTTAAGTCGAAGAGTTTCATATAGAACGTTTAGACTGACCGACACGTTAAGTCGAAGAGTTTCATATAGAACGTTTAGACTGACCGACACGTTAAGTCGAAGAGTTTCATATAGAACGTTTAGACTGACCGACACGTTAAATGAATCGCTTCTGACTAAAGAAATTCACGGTGGAAAATCGCGACATTTCCAAGAGCTTCCCCGTCATATGTATCGACTTGCTTATATCCAAGATGGTATCGACTATGATACATTGTATCGACTTGCTTACATCCAAGATGGTATCGACTATGAGACATTGTATCGACTTGCTTACAGCCAAGATGGTATCGACTATGATAAATTGTATCGACTTGCTTACATCCAAGATGGTATCGACTATGATACATTGTGTCGACTTGCTTACATTCAAGATGGTATCGACTATGATACATTGTATCGACTTGCTTACATCCAAGATGGTATCGACTATGATACATTGTATCGACTTGCTTACATCCAAGATGGTATCGACTATGAGACATTGTATCGACTTGCTTACATCCAAGATGGTATCGACTATGAGACATTGTATCGACTTGCTTACATCCAAGATGGTATCGACTATGAGACATTGTATCGAATGCTTACATCCAAGATGGTATCGACTATGATAAATTGTATCGACTTGCTTACATCCAAGATGGTATCGACTATGATACATTGTATCGACTTGCTTACATCCAAGATGGTATCGACTATGATACATTGTATCGACTTGCTTACATCCAAGATGGTATCGACTATGAGACATTGTATCGACTTGCTTACATCCAAGATAGTATTGACTATGAGATATTGTATCGACTTGCTTACATTTTACATCGTATCGACTTTGCTTAAATTTTACATTGTATCGACTTGCTTAAATCCGATCCAACAGGCTCCACTGCGCCTGGATTGTTGTATACATTTTCTCTCAACTCTTTGAGTCCGCATCAGAGCTCTACTGGTGGGCGCCCATCTGGGGGGAGAACGGAAACCAAACTGTTACATATTTATACCTGAGCTCTTTCACACAATGCATTGAAACATTCGCATCATTAACTTGGGGATGCTGTTTCACCACTAATTGCGTCTTAATGTCCAGCTCTTTCAACAAGACTCGTGAAAAATAAATGTGATGGGTGGGATCCCTTGGGCTGTTTCGACCAAAAAATGGATTTAATCCCTTTTTTTAAATTTAATATCATCCCATGGATCCCCTCCCCCCCCCCCCTTATTCACGCCACATGTATATATATGGTGTACCTTTGAAAGGTATGCACAACAATTTGTTGGTGTGAGCGTCAGTGGCTGGANTTTCACCACTAATTGCGTCTTAATGTCCAGCTCTTTCAACAAGACTCGTGAAAAATAAATGTGATGGGTGGGATCCCTTGGGCTGTTTCGACCAAAAAATGGATTTAATCCCTTTTTTTAAATTTAATATCATCCCCTGGATCCCCCCCCCCCCCCCCCTTATTCACGCCACATGTATATATATGGTGTACCTTTGAAAGGTATGCACAACAATTTGTTGGTGTGAGCGTCAGTGGCTGGAGGCTAGAGAAACGACAAGACACGACACACGTTATTTGTTTAACCGAAGGACGTGCCAGGATCTCTCATCATGTTCACGTCTTGGAAACGTTTGACCGTTGGGGTCTCTCTGGTTTTGATGCTCAGAGCTGACCTCGAAGGCGGTTAGAAATAACTGTGATGTCTGTTTTGTTGTATTTTTTGTGTTTTAATGTGTATTAACACTTGTGTGTGTGTGTGTGTGTACTAGTGTTGATTTTATGAGCTGGAGTGGCGGGCTATTCACAAAAAACTCTTCCAGGTATTCATTTGTATTTAGGAAGTTGGTTTGCCTTTATACTTTTTCTCTCCTTCCTTATCTCTCCCCCTCTTTCTCGATCTATCTCTCTCTCTCTCTTTCTGTCTATCTCTCTCCCCTTCACTGTCTACCTGATTGAGTCAGAGTTCGTTAGCTTCATGTTTTAAATGTTCAGACTCATGAACAGAGCCTTAAAACTTTAATTATCTTTTTTTTTAAATTTTAATATTATTATTACATTTTCACTCATGGCCTGTCACTGTCGTTGGCCAAAGACGAGCTTTGATGACATGGCCGATGTTCTCTTAGGGCCAAACTTTCACAGTCCCTATGTTTTATAAGACTTGAGATGAGTTTCAAATTCCGCGTGTTGGATTTTTTTTAAATTGACTCCCTCGGCGGAGATAGAAAACTAAGTCCTTGCTGATTTATTCTCTCAGACTTTATCATAGTTTTTTTGTTTTTTTTAATAGAGCATTCAGAGTTCGTAGGTCAGCACATGATTTCAATATTTTTTTTTGAAAGCATTTATTAATGTCAACGCTATACTAGTCACGTGCGACAGGGTTGGGTATCGGACTCCTTCAAGGTAGTTTGATGACGACTTCAATAAGAAGCCAATCCCCCTCATGGGCGCGTCCTACAAGACGCACCCCCTCTTGCTATCAGTATTCAAGAAACGCCTCCTTAATCGTAGCGAGTGGATGACTTTGATGACTTTGATGACTTTGATGACTTAACCGTTTCTCTGTGACGTACTCATGTCAAAAATAAAAGTGTCATCAGTATTTTAAAAACAATTTTTGGTCAGAGCGGTTGTGTTGATGGGTACAGAGATTTTTTTTATGATGTCTGTTAAATTGTATGTACAGCGTGGTGAACCGAGGCCCTAGGTCGTACTTTAAAATAAAAATACCATTTAGTGCTCTTCATCCCCTTACCCGCCCTCCCCGAATTCTCGCCACCGCTCATTTTTTACACCCCCCCCCCCCCCCCTATTGATATTCTAATGACCCCCACCCGCCATTACGCTGGAGATTTATTTCACCAATTTTTTTAGAAAAAAACAAAAGAAAACGTTACGCACCAAACGCGCTTGGGAAAGTTGTTAAAGAACATCTTAACTAGCGCAGCTATCAGTAAAAAAAAATATTAATTGATTAGTGGGGATTGGGCTAAAATTTGGTGGAATGGGTTGTCATCTTCTATTGTAGCGACTTCTATGTGCCAAGTTTCAGCAGGATTGTGTGTGGGTCAGTTAGCCGTTCGAATATTTTGCCGCCCAGCAAAACACAAAACAAAGGCGAGGTTATTGCAAAGGATTTAAAATTGTTATAACATTTTGTTTGTATTTGTATCAGTTATCATAGAATTTCCATTATTGTAAAATATATATATATATATATATATATGTATATCTTTATATATATANATATATATATATATATATATATATATATATATATATATATACAGAGAGAGAGAGAGAGAGAGAGAGAGAGAGAGATAACATAAAAAAAATAATTGATGTACACACCAAAAATAATATGAATTGTTTATATCGTTTGTGTTGACAGCTAATACGACAACACAGAACGAGATGCAAAACACCGCAATTGTCGGAGATGGCAAAACGCCCGCCAACGTCACATTGACAGATACTCCACGAATCGGCGTAGTCGATACAGATACGATTATAAATGTGACCCAGTGTTTTAATCCAGCGACTGCTATGGACGATTCATTCGACTGGGACGTCAAACGGGGTCTGGGGCAACTGGAGCGTTGCAACGTACACAACACCTGCTTTCAGCGATGTGGCCAAGTCGGTGCGAAACTGAGGTGCTACTGCGACGACGTGTGCTGGCTGTACGGCGACTGCTGCGAGGACTTCTACCGGGCGTGTCTCTCAATCTCCAGTGACCAGAGCGACGACGCCATGTTAGCGGAGACCATGGCCATGTACACGTCCTACGGCCAAGTGGTCAGATTGAAGGCGGTCCTAAAATGGATGGAGTTGTCGTCGTGTGTTGGGACCGACTTTCTCAAAGTTATCATGGTAACAGCATGTGGCAGAGACGAAATAACCATGCAGAGATTTTCAGAACTTTATGAGAAGATCAACACGGGGGACTCCAGAAGTTTACGTTATTTTCAAGGAATCTCGATGGAAGAGATTCAGCTGAGTTGTGAAGAAGCAAGTAAGGATCCTTATTATACTTCTGAAAAACACCCGCTGCTGTACACTCAAATGATATTTAGAGAATTGGATTTTAAATTTTACGTTATAAATGTTTTTTGTGGAATTTGTAACGGGATAAATCCGCTCTCAATGGAAGCGATGGCCGCTAGGATTAACTGTGAAGACAACACACGATATTTTAACATAGAATCACAAATGAACTTACAAGAAATTATCAGTAACTACACGTGCCAAAATGTTTACTCTTTCTTGGACTATGAGGAAGACACACGAATATGCATGGAAACCTGGGAGAAACCAAAGTTTAGCGCAGTAAGCGATATGGCTTTTAAAAATCACTCTGAAAAGGGCTTCTCATTTTCCAACACCAACTTGTCCAGTACGCTGTGCCGTAGATATTTTTGGCCATTCAGTCTTTTCGAGCCTGGAATTAATAAGCATAATATAATTGCCCTGCTGTGGAATCCTCACTGCTACGACTGGGTCTTGAGGAGCATTGACCAGGACACAAAAGATTCCATGTGTTTGAAATGGCTCATGTCATGCTCAACGTGGATCAGAGGCATTACACTAAACCTGAACAGTTTTCGAGTACTTTTTGACTTCAGAAAACGGATGTTTAAAACTCAGACAATGGTGAGTCGACTTGATTTAAAAGAAACCAATTTTCCAGAGCTTTCAAATTTCCAAAGAAATGTTTCCTGTCTGTGTAGCAACGACAGCGTACAGGTGGCAACACGATGCTATGAACACGTTCATTGCAAATACAAAGACGCTAACAGCACTTTGTGCGACTTCCGTCGTACTTTGAGTTCTTTGAGTTTACTAAGTATGAAATCTTACACGTTTACAAAACAGGAACTGTTTGCTGTTACAATGAATTTCAAATACCTCACGACCTCTCTGCCAGGCACATATAATGGTATAGATAAATTACATGAATATCGATTCAATCAAGTTTCAAAGTATTTAGATGAACGATATTTTTTGTCTGTAGATAAAAATTTGTCCAACGGAAATGCTTCATACTCGGAAAGAGCTTCCAACAATTTTACTCAAATAAGTTTGGAGTTTTTTAATTATTTATTGGAGTTTATGAGAAGAAAAGTTAATGAACACAAACTTATAATAACTAAAAGTGTGCTGTGCCATAATGGCGAGATCATTCGTTGTTTCGTGGTCAATGAAGGCACAGGGAAAATGACTGAAGTAAATCTTGACATCACCAATGACAACGAGAGAGACTCCATTTGTTTACAGGCAGCTCGTGAAAAGAAGAACAACTCTGGAGAAACATCTAACCCTTATATAAACACTTTAAAAAACACATTTTCTCATCCAGTGGATGATGATATCCACACACAATCGTGTGAAAAGTTGCAGAAAGAAACATTGAATCTGTCGCAAGACATTAACAAAACAAAACACAACAGTTCTGATAATGAAAACTCAACTGAAAAAATGCTGGACCCAATGGACAAGAATATTGTTTGCTTTTCTATGTTTTTCTCTTATGAAAGTCCCGAGATGTTAAACAATTTGGAGATAATAGTGAACAATATGTCAGCGTCTTTCGCTTCAGACGCCATCACTCAACGATTTTTACTGAAACAAGTAAAGTTAACCAATATGTTAGAACGATTTTCATCCACTGATTCTCGGAGCCAAAGTCTTGTCTGTAATTCTAACAGGAAACTACAAACCTACCTCATGCACGATGACGGATGTCCGATGGATCTCAAAGTTTTATATCTGGATAAATTTGAGCTACCCAACAGTGGTCAACTGATTTTTAACGCTGAGTACCAGATGTTTATGAACAGTGTTCCAGAACTGAAGCTGCACCACCTTGACATACCTTTGTGTGTTAAAGCTTTGACCTCCGACATGTGCCCCCAAGCTATTTACATTCGGCTTAAGTGGACTGAGTTTTTTATCTTTAGAGGTGAACTCATCCTGCCACACTATGATGATTCTGATATTGAGGATGAAAACGCTTTCATACAAGAACTGTTTGATGACTTTACCCATAATGACACATTAAGTCATATTGCATTCACTCTGAAAAATAGATTTGGTAAAGATGTATTTAGTACATTTTCTACAAATTCTTTCATCTTAACAAGTAATGGCGCTTTCATTTGCTCCAGGGTCATATCTGGTCATCGTTTTAAACTTGCACCTGACAATAACATGTTGGCCCCAAGTTCAGACGTAGAGTACTATTGTACACTAGCATCCTCTATCGTATCCATCGCCTCTCTGTTGCTAGTTTTTCTCGTCTATGGTCTCTTGCCAGAACTAAGGTCAAATGTGCCAGGAAAAATAGTTTTGTCAATGTCCATATCACTGTTGGTCGCCCATCTTTTGTTCTTATTTAGCAATTATCCAAAAGGTTTGGCTTGTGAAATATTCGCTAGCTGTCATCACGCCGCCTGGTTGTCATCGTTCGTCTGGTTGGCATTTATGTCAGTCCATCTGGCGTATACTCTCTACTACAAACCTGTAGAGTCCAATGGGAACCAATCCTTTTATTCCACGTCAGTGCTGTGTTGGTGTTTTCCCATTCTTATTTCGGGTGTCTGTTTCTTGCTTGACAAGCTTGGCTACGTCACAATCCAATATGGAAAATACAACGATTGCTGGATAGGAAATCACAAAGCAGCCATGATTGTATTTGGGATTCCAGTCGTGGTCTGCCTGCTCTTGTCACTGACCAGTTTAGCCATCATCATTTCCCTCATTCGAAAAAGCGTAGCTTTCCGTCATCTGAGTACAACAGAATATAAGGGCGAATCTCGACAATTTCTCATATGTCTGAATCTAACACTTCTCATGGCTCTCAGATCTGTGTGTTACTTCATCGCTCTCTTTACTGAAGTACCCTCCCTTTGGGTGGGCTACGTCTTGGCTCATGGCTGCCAAGGTTTGTTTGTTTTCTTGTGTTTTGTCGCACGCAAAAGTTTAGTTCTCAAATTGGTGGCGAAGTGGCGCGGGTTGAATCGAGACTCATCCGTCAGATAAATTACCAACGTGAATTAATATGCAAATACTTCTTGTTGACTTTCCTTTTGTCAGAATGAGATAGTAAAATGTGTGAAATCTTCATTAGATACAGGACTATCAAACAATTTTTTCAGCTTAAAGCCTCTATAAATAGACAAAACAGTTTTTTTTTGTTTTTTTTTAAATAAACGTAGAAAAGCTTGAAATTGATGTCAAGTTGTCTAACTGAAAAACAAAAAATAAATAAGTAATAAACATCCGGAATTTTATGATTGGTTTAATGTAAATGATTAGGTTGATGTAAAGGATAAGCTTAATGTAAATCAGTAGGTTAAGTGAATGATTAGATTAATCAGGAATGAGCATGCCAATGTGAATTTTTTAGGTTAATGTGAATGATTAGGTGAATGTTAATCGGTAAATTTTTACAATTAGTATATTAATCTGATTTGTTTTGTTTTTTTAGAACTGAATCATGTTTATTTTAGTTTTTGTTTACTGAGCCGGAATAAAAAAAGTGAGTGGGGATTTCTGAAGCTGATTCCATAATTTCATGTGATAGTCAGAGTAATCTCTGGGGACCTATTCCGAACTCACTTGTGGCACGTGGATGGAGTAAAAACATTTCTGAATTTGAATAAAAAGCATACTATATTTAGTTATTTCATAGTATTTTTAAGTGATTTCATGTTATATTTAGGTTTATTTCTTATTATTTGTAGGTTATTTCAGGCCAAGCTTCAAGATCACGATAAGTAGCAGGTTCATTTTATTTCATTTAAAACGTGTAAGGAGCACTTGCAGCAGTCGGTAAATAAATAAGAACCTTCCTACATCCCGTAGTCGTTAAATAAATGAGAACCTGCCTACGTCCCGTAGGCGTTTAATAAATGAGAACCTGCTTACATACCGTAGTCGGTAAATAAATGAGAACCTGCTTACATCCCGTAGTCGGTAAATAAATCATATCCTGCTTACATACCGTAGTTGGTAAATAAATGAGAACTGCATACATCCCGTAGTCTGTAGAGTGTGGGAGCCAGGAGACAGCCCTGCTTCACACCGTTTGTGACAGGGAATGCTTGAGATAACTGACCATTATCCAGCACTCGGGCCATCATGCCATAATGCAGCTGACGGAGGATGCTGGTGAACTTGTCTGGGGCATCCGTAGTTCTTCTTGATTTTCCACAGGCCACCTCTATTGACCCTGTCAAAAGCCTTATTCAGGTCGATAAATGTGGAATATAGCTTGGTATTTTGCTCCTGACATTTCTCTTGTAGCTGCCCGGCAGCAAACATAGTATCGATATTTCCGCGTTTTTTGCGGAAACCGCATTGACTTTCGGGAAGGAAACCCAGCTCCAGATGTGCATTCAGGTGGTTTAGTGGGGCTCGGGCCAAGATCTTGCATGCGATGAACAGCAGTGAAATTCCGCGGTGATTGACGCAGGCCTGGAGGTTTCCTTTGTGGAGGGGACTTAACACCACTTGAATGACACTATACATGTCACAGGATTTATGCAAGATAAGTGTGACAAGTTGTCTTACCCTGACATACCTTCAACTATGTTAATAGTTTCAAACATGTGAATAGTTTCAAACTAAGAGCCAAGTGACCTGTTTAACACTAAGAGCCAAGTGACCTGTCTCACACTAAGAGCCAGGGGACCTTTTTCACACTAACAGCCAGGTGACCTGTTGCACATTAATCAACATGACGTCACGCCATTCTAATGACCATGAATTCCGTGACCTGACCAGAGACTTTAATTTTTCCAATACGTAAACTGGATGGCTTATTTCTATATAGGCTATCGGAGGCTAGAGCACGATTTTCAGCGTTTCCTTTCAAAGTCAACAACTTGGTATTCTATATTAACACAAGAAACCTTGTGTAGAAAAAATCGGTCTTTTAATTACAATATTAACATTTTTAGCCTTCGAAAATTTTAACTACCTACTGCATCCGTGGGTTATTTACTAGAGGATAGTTCATTTTCTTCTTGTCTAAAAGCTCCTACACAAAGGAGGTCAACGAAAAAAAATGAAACACAGGTTGAGTTTTTATTGTATCTTAGTGCGCCACTTTTGACCATTTAGTGCGCCAATTTTGATTATTTGTATTAAACAAATACACGACCTGTGCTCGGGCGTTGCCACCGAGCCTCGACATGCCCGTAAATGTGATGTGAGTTTCGTGCAACACATGCAGTCTGTCTCATCTGTGGTTTGAGCCATGGCTTCATGTGTTCTCACGGTGTTACCAAGTGTAAATATGTTCTCCCGTTCGCATTTCCATGTTTTGTTTTTACTCTATTATATATATATATGTTTCAGCAACAACAAAAAACATAATTGTATTTATATCTGCTTCCATAATTATTTAAATCCAAGCTTCCACATGCCGAAGGTCGCCGGAAAATGAAATGTTGGAGTCGAAGACTGGAGGTGGAATTAAGAGAAACAGATCTCCATTTGATGCGCATCAAGATGAACCATAGAGCATTGCAGTTGACCTAAGATCCTATGGACTTCGAACTGATTAATGACATACAATTCTGTTAGGATTCTGTCAGTGCCTACGTTTGTTATGATGATGATGATGCTGTCGGATTTTACATTTTTTTATGATGGTGTTGTCCGTGCTTACGTTTGTTTTGATGATGCCGTCAGAGCTTACATCCGTTGTGCTTAAATGTGTTATGTTTGAAGTGATATTACATTGTTTCAATATGAGACCCCCCCCTCCCCCCATCCTGTGTTTAATTGTTGTTGTTTCATCATCTCGATGATGATCTCCCGGTGTGTCCACACAATTTATGTTGCTATAAATGAAATTTAACTCATGTGTACGTTTATAAATCGGCCAAAAAGTGTCTAATCACCAAAGAAGTGTCTAGCCACCAAAGAAGTGTCTAATCAACAAAGAATTGTCTAATCACCAAAGAAGTGTCTAGCCACCAAAGAAGTGTCTAATTACCAAAGAAGTGTCTAATCACCAAAGAAGTGTTTAATCACCAAAGAAGTGTTTAATCACCAAAGAGGTGTCTTATCACCAAAGAAGTATCCAATCACCAAAGAAGTGTCTAATCACCAAAAAAGTGTCTAATGATCAAATAAATGTCTAGTCACCAAAGAAGTGTCTAATCACCAAAGAAGTGTCTAATCACCAAAGAAGTGTCTAGCCACCGAAGAAGTGTCTAGTCACCAAAGAAGTGTCTAATCACCAAAGAAGTGTCTAGGCACCGAAGAAGTGTCTAATCAACAAAGACGTGTCTAATCACCAAAGAAGTGTCTAGCCACCAAAGAAGTGTTTATCACCAAAGAAGTGTCTAATCATTAAAAAAGTGTCTAATCACCAAAGAAGTGTCTAATCACCAAAGAAGTGTCTAGACATCAAAGAAGTGTCTAATCACCAAAGAAGTGGCTAATCACCAAAGTATTATCTAAGCACCAATGCGTTGTCACAATGTATGCATTACCAAATTAAATGTTTCCACATTAATGCGGCATTTGCTATTTTTAAATCCTAATTTTAACGTCTCTTTTGTTCGTCTGTTTGAGTTTTAGGCAAACTTCTCGTCATTCTATCGAACTGAAACTGGGCACACAGACACGTTGCTCCTGTGAACACATACTAACAAATTTTCAGCTCCAATTCAACCCCCAAAAAATCAGTTTTTCATATTTTTCAAGGATAAGATGAATGAAATATGATTTTTTTTCAATGGGTGTGTGTTTTGGTGGTGAGATTATGTATGTAGCTGTTGCAGTCTGCAGGGTATACGTGACGTATTTGTGTTTGCATACAAATCTTTAGTCTATTTGGTTTTACATGGAACAATTTAAAAAAAAAACAAAAAAAACACTCTTATACCAAAAAATCAGTTGCTACAATCACATATATTATAAATCACGCACAACAACATAAATGAAAATGCAAACCAAAAGGCATATAAAGAATTTATTTTAAAAAAAAAAACTTCTTTTCAGGGATTATTTAATTTTATTTGTAATTTGAAAGTTCGGTGTCTGCGTTGTTCAATGGTGGCTAAGTTTTGGGGGGATTGTTTCATTACTGTACCTATTAAATATAAGGGTTAAGCAATTGACATTTAGTTAACAATGGATCGTTGGCAAAAACACTAGTTAACAAGGACTGGCATAAAAGCCAAGATTTCAAGAGATGCACAAGACAAATCGATCAAAACAAAGCTGGTGAGCTGAATGGTGAACAGTTTATTTCTGATACTTTTTTTTTTATCAATACCAAATACGACATCAGTTGTACACAAGTCTGAGCACTTGTACATTACAATGTTCCATTAAAAAAAAAACTATTGGTACATTATAAAGGTAAAGAAAAGTATTAAGGTAAGGATTTAATCCAAATATCGCCAAAATGTATTTAATTCCATGGACTGGAAGCCGGTCTGCTATATGTAATTTTTTAGGTTGTCAACCTCAAAATCTTATTAAAAAAACTAAATATCTATATATTCCCTTTCTTGTGTTTTTCAGCTCTTGTCTATGTTTCAAGGTTTTGACTCCAGAATCTTGGTTCTTTTTTCGTTGCAATCAGCGTTCTTCTTTCATCGCAATCTATATATTATATATATATATATATATATATATATATATATATAAGCCAGTTAAAACTAACTGACTGAGTCACTGAATAATCACTATATCTTGGAATGTAGAAGTGACACGGTCTATCATATTAACGTTTTTTTGGAATCATCTTGGCAACAAATAAAACAAAAAAAAAAAAAT
This sequence comes from Lymnaea stagnalis, assembly GCA_964033795.1. Classification (NCBI taxonomy): domain Eukaryota; kingdom Metazoa; phylum Mollusca; class Gastropoda; family Lymnaeidae; genus Lymnaea; species Lymnaea stagnalis. Next base: position 196,691 of record CAXITT010000003.1, on the reverse strand, counting down.
TATGGAAAGAAAAGAAGGTAATATGTTAATGCCAGCAAAAAAAAAAAAAATTTTTTTTGGAATAATCTTAGAAAAAAAAAAAAAAAAAAAAAAAAATTAGGGAAACAAAAAAAGGTAAAATGTTAATACAAGAAAAAAAAAAAAAAGGTAGTTGAATGAAATGGTAAGAGCCCGATATGTAAGAATACTATAGGTAAGAACACGATATCTAAGCACGCGATATGCAAGAACACGATATGGAGGAACACGACATGTAGGAACACGATAGGGAAGAACACGTAATGTAAGAGCACGATATATAAGAGCCTTATACGTCAGAACATTTTGTGTCAAAACACGATATGCAAGAGCTGAAATAGAATTTGAAAAAAAATTATTTAGCGGCTCACGTTGAGCTAATCGTGAAATTCGTTTATTGCCTGGACATTACGGGGTAAAATGTTCGTGTTGGATTCAGACAACTCGCTGTCAAATTCTAGCTTAGTTCTTGTTATCTCTCTTCGTTTATTTCCTTGCTCTGTCGGCTTAGTAAGACTTCATCCCACACGTTTTATTATAAATTGTCATGAATTTTGCTCTGTCTCACACAATATAGTGTTCTATATATTTATATCTAGGACGAATGAACCAATAATTATGTGACATTTTTGGGCTTGGATTTATTATCTGGAAGGTGTTTCTCCTTTCCACCTGCGCCACTTCGCCACCAATTTGAGAACTAAACTTTTGCGAGCGACAAAACACAAGAAAACAAACAAACCTTGGCAGCCATGAGCCAAGACATAGACCACCCAAAGGGAGGGTACTTCAGTAAAGAGAGCGATGAAGTAACACACAGATCTGAGAGCCATGAGAAGTGTTAGATTCAGACATATGAGAAATTGTCGAGATTCGCCCTTGTATTCTGTTGTACTCAGATGACGGAAAGCTACGCTTTTTCGAATGAGGGAAATGATGATGGCTAAACTGGTCAGTGACAAGAGCAGGCAGACCACGACTGGAATCCCAAATACAATCATGGCTGCCTTGTGATTTCCTATCCAGCAATCGTTGTATTTTCCATATTCGATTGTGACGTAGCCAAGCTTGTCAAGCAAGAAACAGACACCCGAAATAAGAATGGGGAAGCACCAACACACCGCTGACGTGGAATAAAAGGATTGGTTCCCATTGGACTCTATAGGTTTGTAGTACAGAGTATACGCCAGATGGACTGACATAAATGCCAACCAGACGAACGATGACAACCAGGCAGCATGATGACAGCTAGCGAATATTTCACAAGCCAAATTTGTTGGATAATTGCTAAATAAGAACAAAAGATGCGCGACCAACAGTGATATGGACATTGACAAAACTATTTTTCCTGGCACATTTGACCTTAGTTCTGGCAAGAGACCATAGACAAGAAAAACTAGCAACAGAGAGACGATGGATACGATAGAGGATGCTAGTGTACAATAGTACTCTACGTCTGAACTTGGGGCCAACATGTTATCTTTAGGTGCAAGTTTAAGCTGATGACCAGATATGTCCCTGGAGCAAATGAAAGCGCCATTACTTGTTAAGATGTAAGAATTTGTAGAAAATGTACTAAATACATCTTTGCCAAATCTATTTTTCAGAGTGAATGCAATATGACTTAATGTGTCATTATGGGTAAAGTCATCAAACTGTTCTTGTATGAAAGTGACTTCATCCTCAATGTCATCATCATTATTGTGTGGCAGGATGAGTTCACCTCTAAAGATAAAAAACTCAGTCCACTTAAGCCGTATGTAAATGGCTTGGGGGCACATGTCGGAGGTCAAAGCTTTAACACAGAATGGTATCGCAAGGCGATGCAGCTTCAGTTCTGGAACACTGTTCATGAACATCTGGTACTCAGCGTTAAAAATCAGTTGACCACTGTTGGGTAGCTCAAATTTATCCAGATATAAAACTTTGAGATCCATCGGACAACCGTCACCGTGCATGAGGTAGGTTTGTAGTTTCCTGTCAGAATTACAGACAAGACTTTGGCTCCTAGAATCAGTGGATGAAAATCGTTCTAACATATTGGTTAACTTTACTTGTTTCAGTAAAAATCTTTGAGTGATGGCGTCTGAAGCGAAAGACGCTGACATATTGTTCACTATTATCTCCAAATTGTTTAACATCTCGGGACTTTCATAAGAGAAAAATATAGAAAAGCAAACAATATTCTTGTCCATTGGCTCCAGCATTTTTTCAGTTGAGTTTTCATTATCAGAACTGTTGTGTTTTGTTTTGTTAATGTCTTGCGACAGATTCAATGATTCTTTCTGCAACTTTTCACACGATTGTGTGTGGATATTATCATCCACTGGATGAGAAAATGTGTTTTTTAAAGTGTTTATATAAGGGTTAGATGTTTCTCCAGAGTTGTTCTTCTTTTCACGAGCTGCCTGTAAACAAATGGAGTCTCTCTCGTTGTCATTGGTGATGTCAAGATTTACTTCAGTCATTTTCCTTGTGCCTTCATTGACCACGAAACAACGAATGACCTCGCCATTATGGCACAACACACTTTTATTTATTATTAGTTTTTGTTCATTAACTTTTCTTCTCATAAACTCCAATAAATAATTAAAAAAGTCCAAACTTATTTGAGTAAAATTGTTGGAAGCTTTTTCCGAGTATGAAGCATTTCCGTTGGACAAATTTTTATCTACAGACAAAAAATATCGTTCATCTAAATACTTTGAAACTTGATTGAATCGATATTCATGTAATTTATCTTTACCATTATATGTGCCAGGCAGAGAGGTCGTGAGGTATTTGAAATTCATTGTAACAGCAAGCAGTTCCTGTTTTGTAAACGTGTAAGATTTCATACTTAGTAAACTCAAAGAACTCAAAGTACGACGGAAGTCGCACAAAGTGCTGTTAGCGTCTTTGCCCTTGCAATGAACGTGTTCATAGCATCGTGTTGCCAGCTGTAGGCTGTCGTTGCTACACAGGCAGGTAACATTTCTTTGGAAATTCGAAAGCTCCGGGAAATTTCTTTCTTTTTGCTGAATTGGATTCACCATTGTCTTAAAAATTTTAAACATCCGTTTTCTAAAATCAAAGAGCACTCGGAAACTCTTTAAGTTTATAAACGTATCATGATACATCCGTATTGCGCATGTGAAGAACCAGTTCAAACAAGGATATTTTTGTGTATCCGCTACCAAACTCCTCAAGACTGAGTCGTAGCAGTGGGGATTCCACAGCAGGGCGATCTCATCTACTTGAATATCAGACCTATTTCGTGGACGTTCATTGTTAAAGGTTATTGGCCAGAAATATCTACGGCACAGCGTACTGGGATTTTCAGTGGGATTTTTATAAGCCATATCGCTTGCTGCGCTAAAAGTTGGTTTCTTCCAGGTTTCCATGCATACTCGCGTGTCTTCTTCAAAGTCACGAATAGAATAGACGTTTTTGCACGTGTAGTTATTGATAATTTCTTGTAAATTCATTGTTGATTCTATGTTGAAATATCGTGTGTTGTCTTCACAGTTAATCCTAGCGGCCATCGCTACCATTGAGAGCGGATTTATCCCGTTACAAATTCCACAAAAAACATTTATAACGTAAAATTTAAAATCTAATTCCCTAAATATCATTTGAGTGTACATCAACGGATGTTTTTCAGAAGTATAGTAAGGATCCTTACTCGATTCTTCACAACTCAGCTGAATCTCTTCCATCGAGATTCCTTGAAAATAGCTCAAACTTCTGGAGTCCCCCGTGTTGATTTCCTCATAAAGTTCTGAAAATCTCTGCATGGTTGTTTCGTCTCTGCCACATTCTGTTACCATGATAACTTTTAAAAAGCTTGTCCCAACACACGACGACAACTCCATCCATTTTAGGACCGTCTTCAATCTCACCACTTGGCTGTAGGAGGTGTACTTGGACAAGGTTGCGTTTAGCATCACGTCATCGCTCTGGTCAATGGAGATTGAGAGACACGCCTGGTAGAAGTCCTCACAGCAGTCGCCGTACAACCAGCAGACGTTGTCGCAGTAGCACCATGATTTATCCCCCACTTCACTACATCGCTGGAAGCAGGATTGTATTCTGTTGCAGTTTTCTAGCGGTCCCTTTCCCTGCTTCGCCTCCCAGTCGAAGGAGTCATCCATACCGGTTACTGGATCAAAACACTGCCTCGATCTCGTATCCATATTGTCTTCGACCAATCCTGCAACATACAGCTCGGCGACGTTCACTTCCGGATTTGAGTTTTTGCTCGTCCCACTGTGTTCCCGCGTTGTTGCTGTCAACAAACAAAAATTCATATTAACTTTGGGTGGGGTTTGAACCTGAGGAGCACAGTTGCTAAATTTCTACAGTATGAAAAAAAGTTGTCTTTATAAAAAATAAATTCGCATAGAAGGCCTAGTTAATAAATTATTACCATTTTTATTTTACAAAATTGAACAAATTTCGTCACTCAGCTTGTAATCAAATTGTAGTTCGTACTTATGATGACTTTTTTGACAAGCAATACATAAATTGTAAGCTGTGATCATTTATTATTTGAAAGAAAAAAAAACACCAGTTACTGTAGTCATTTGTAATTTATTGTCCCGAAAATTGAGCAATGCGATGTCGAGGTACTCTTAGAGAGGTCGGGATCTCGCCCCTGGCATTGCTGTTTTACTCGGGGGGGGGGGGGGAGGGAGGGGGGGGGATATTTTACAGTGACATGAGTCATTATCAGTTAGAGCAGTGGTCCCCAAATGGCGGTCCGCGGACCTTCACCGGTCCGCATGCCTAACGCTGCCGGTCCCCCATAATATAAATATTTATTGTCAAATAGAAATAAAAGTATCCAAATAAATCATGCACCGGTCCCTGGTAAAATTTCGAAACTTTTTCGCCGGTCCGCGAAACTTAAACGTTTGAGAACCACTGAGTTAGAGCAGTGCTTTCCTATCTGTGTGCCGGCTCAGAGTAGGATGAGGGTGTTTCCCGCCAAAATAAGCTACACCGAAATTCACGCTTTTTTTTTCTTCTTTTAGATTTGAGGGAAAAAAAGGCGCTGTAAATAGATTAAGCTCTATTCAATTGAGAGAAACAAATTTCAAAACAGCTGAGGTCACGCTGACTTATGATGATCACTTTGCTAATTGTCGCCCCCTAGACATTGCTTCAAGGGAAGGCTCCTCCGTACTTCCCAAATGTTAAAATCTATGACAATGATCGGATAAAGAATCGATGTCATTCAACTGATGAATCTAGCTGTAACCGAGCAAGAGGAACATCATGTAATAACAAATGCTTATAAGCTGTTCAAATGACGTCTACGAGTGGAATTGAAATTTTAGATTTGCGCTCCCAAAATGAATCCAAAATACAAAAAAAAAAAAAAAAGAAAGTTTTTAAGTATAAAGAATCGATGTCATTCAACTGATGAATCTAGCTGTAACCGAGCAAGAAGAACATCATGTAATAACAAATGCTTATAAGCTGTTCAAATGACGTCTACGAGTGGAATTGAAATTTTAGATTTGCGCTCCCAAAATGAATCCAAAATACAAAAAAAAAAAAAAGAAAGTTTTTAAGGATATGGTGTGTTCCCGTACATTGCATAAATACATGCACTGCATAGTTTTGTCCATATGTGTTAAAATGGATTAGTTTAACCAACATATGGGGTATCATTACCCAATTTAAGCCACGTATGTCCTAGTATGAGTTTGTTTAAAACACGTAGGTCCTCGTGGGAACAAGTTAAAGCCATGTATCTCCTAGTATGAGTATTTCCAAGTATGAGTTCGTCTAACCCGAGCATATACTATCATATGTTAGTTTAACCGACATATGAACTAGTATGGGTTAACTCAATCCACGTATGTCCTAGTTTAAAATTAAACTGAACACTTAGCTTCAGTGTGGTATCCGAGAAGACGGCAAGAGGAATGTAACAGGAAATTCGAAGGCAAGTGAGTTATTACAGGCAATACGGGACGGAAATGACGTAAAGTAAGTCCATGATGATTGGTTGTAGCAAGCAGGTGGGCGGAAATTCGGAAACTACAATGCAGCCTAGTGTTTATTTTAATTTTTATATTTGGTGTCACTGTCGTTTCTTCCCTCATGAAGAAGGCGTCTTGCCGACACGTTCTTTGTTTTGTCGCGTCCTTGTTTCATTATTCGCCCCACATCAACGATATCACACACTTTACACACCCAAAACAACAAAAACCATCACAATCATCTCCATACCGCCTTTGATAGTGGTTCTGAGCATCAAAATAAAAAAGATGGAAATAGTAAATCGTTTCCTAGCGATGCACATGATGAGATACGTGTGTCTGTCTCCTTTGGTGAAACACTCGTCTGAAAGGCTTGCTGCTTCTCTAAGCGCCACCAACAAATCTTTTATACCTTACAACGTTACAACAGGTATACACTTAACGTTGGAGTAAAATAAAATGAAAAAAAACAACATTAAATGTAATTTTTTATAATAATTCCCCCACCATTTTTTTTTTGGTCGAAAGAAGTCCAACGGATCGCATTGAAGAGGTCTACTATTTAAGTGAATCTGTTTACAGAGAAGCTCTTAGTGGTTGAAACATGATACGTCTGGGTGGTATGAAACTGTATCGATTTTTTTTTATGAAATGGTTATGTCACGATTACATTACCAACAACTGATGCACGCAAGTCGATACAGTGACTACTGTAAGAAAGTCGATACTACATGTAGGATGCAAGCAAGTCGATACAGTGACTACTGCAAGAAAGTCGATACTACATGTAGGGTGCAAGCAAGTCGATACAGTGACTACTGTAAGAAAGTCGATACTACATGTAGGATGCAAGCAGGTCGATACACTGACTACTGTAAGAAAGTCGATATTACGTGTAGGATGCAAGCAAGTCGATACAGTGACTACTGTAAGAAAGTCGATACTACATGTAGGTTTGGAGCAAGTCGATACAGTGATTACTGTAAGAAAGTCGATACTACATGTAGGATGCAAGCAGGTCGATACAGTGACTACTGCAAGAAAATCGATACTACATGTAGGATGCAAGCAGGTCGATACAGTGACTACTGTAAGAAAGTCGATACGACATGTAGGATGCAAGCAGGTCGATACAGTGACTACTGTAAGAAAGTCGATACTACATGTAGGATGCAAGCGGATCGATACACTGACTACTGTAAGAAAGTCGATACTACATGTAGGATGCAAGCAAGTCGATACAGTGACTACTGTAAGAAAGTCGATACTACATGTAGGATGCAAGCAAGTCGATACAGTGACTACTGTAAGAAAGTCGATACTACGTGTAGGATGCAAGCAAGTCGATACAGTGACTACTGTAAGAAAGTCGATACTACATGTAGGATGCAAGCAAGTCGATACAATGACTACTGTAAGAAAGTCGATACTACATGTAGGATGCAAGCAGGTCGATACACTGACTACTGCAAGAAAGTCGATACGACATGTAGGATGCATGACAGTCAACACGACGAAACGGATTCCCTCTTTAAAAGCTACCAACTTTCAATTTAAAATTTCTGTAGTCAAAATCAAACTATTTATAAGTCAGTCGTGAGTTTTAACTAAAACTTTTTGAATTAATTTTGAAGGATTTCTCCATTTCCGTACTCGCAAAATCTTTAAGGGTGGTTTCCAAACTCTTTGATTCTGTGATAGACAAAATTTAGTTATCAAAATTCAGTCATTTACTTGTTGGGTGGTTAGAAGTATATTGGTGGGTTTAATAATATAAATAAATTATGATTATATCGTAGTGCGTGGGTATTAATTAGTCTAATTTTATTTCGAATTTCTCGACTTCAGCTCTCTTTTTTTGGCGTCCCTAGTCATCAGACATAATTTCTAAGTTATCGGACCTATTTCCTAAGTCATCCGACATTATTTACAAGTCATCGGACATTATTTCCAAGTCATCAGACATTATTTCCAAGTCATTGGACATTATTTCCAAGTCATCAGACATTATTTCCAAGTCATCAGACATTATTTCCTAGTCATCGGACATTATTTCCAAGTCTTCGGACATTATTTCCATGTCATCAGACATTATTTCCAAGTCATAAGACATTATTTCCAAGTCATAGGACATTATTTCCAAGTCATCAGATATTATTTGCAAGTCATCAGACATTATTTTCAAGTCATCAGACATTATTTCCAAGTCATCGGACATTATTTCCAAGTCATCAGACATTATTCCCAAGTCATCAGACATTTTTTCCAAGTCATCATACATTATTTCCAAGTCATAGGACATTATTTCCATGTCATCAGACGTTATTTCCAAGTCATAAGACATTATTTCCAAGTCATCAGACATTATTTCCAAGTCATCAGACCTTATTCCCAAGTCAACAGACCTAATTCCCAAGTCACCAGACCTTATTGCAAAGTCATCAAACCTTATTCCAAAGTCATGAAAACTAACTCATCAGATAATTTTTGCGAATGGCCATTTATGCTAATTTTAAGAATGAGCATTATACCGATCCATGTGTATGGGGGGTGGAGGAGGATTGGTTATGTTGTGTATAGGGACATACGATCTTGTTAAACGTATGCTTAGGTGAAGCTTCATGATCACTACCTAAAGCCCTTGGTGAGGCTGGGGTACCGCGCTATATAAAACCTCCACCACTAATAATAATAATAATAATAATAATAATAATAACAAAATCAGCCATAAAGAGAGCCTACCGTGAAGATAACCTCGTCGGTCCTGGAATTGGTTACCCGCCTTCGAAGTTTAACATGCCCCTTAAAGTCCGCCCCCTTGTAGGAATGACCATATATGCGTTCAAGTCGTGTCAATGACATAGTGAGGACATGGTGCGTGAACAGCTGGGCACGAAGAATGACAAACAAAATTGGGTTTTAGACAAAAGCCTTTCTCAGCAAAAAAAAATTAATACAAATAAATAAAATTCTCTAGTTTTCTGTCATCTAACTGGGTTCCAGGCCCTGTGTTCTAATGTCTTAATCATCTTTATCACCGGTTTTGGCTCAAAATTTCCATTGACTTCAATTGTTTTTGACTCATGAGTCCCATATCAAGGTTGAGAATCGAATAAAATAATTCTCAACGACTGTTTAGTTGTTAATTGATTCGATCACTGATAGTCCAGACACAGTGAGACCAGTGGCGCGTGACGAGAGTGGGGGGGGGGGGGTTGGGGGAGAGCTTTCCGCCCCTGCCCGCAAGTTTGAATAGCGAAAGGGCATTTCCGGCCAAAGTAAGAGCGCTTTTTTTTTGTGTTGGTTTTNCCCCCCCCCCCCCCCCACGGGTGGCCCATTCTCCAGCTACCTCACTGATTGAAACTATTAAAAAATATAAGTGCAAATAGACGATCTACGATTGTACTGTAAACAGAGGAACGCCTCCGGCCTATGACGTTATCGTCGTATTGCCAACGTGTTTCTTTAAACGTGAATGTAAATAAAAAGAGTGGAAAAGTCCTCGAACCTTAAACTTGATGTCAGTTTAGTGTGATGGTTGAATGGACTGATCAAAAAGCCGAAGATGTCTAAGCTGTCTGTGAATGTGACCCAACGCGGTCCTGGCAAAAGCTTTATGTGTACCCTTTATGCGACCTGGTACCCTCTATGTGACCTGGTACACTTTATGCGACCTGGTACACTTTATTCGTCCTGGCACACTTTATGCGCCCTGGTACACTTTATTCGAGACTGACTTAGTGCCCTTCTACACGAGAGAGACTGACACAGTGCCCTTCTACCTGGGAGAGACTGACACAGTGCCCTGCAACCTGGGCGAGACTGACATACTGCCCTGCTACCTGGAACGAATACTTAACCTCAATCTCAACTAATGACGACAACAGCGTGCAACTAAAAATACGATATATTTTTAGGAGACACTCATGACACGCAACGGAAACACTTACTAGCAGAAGAATGGATGAAATGTCTTGGTTACGGAAGAATGGATGAAATGTCTTGGTTACAGAAGAATAGATGAAATGTCTTGGTTACAGAAGAATGGATGAAATGTCTTGGTTACAGAAGAATGGATGAAATGTCTTGGTTACAGAAGAATGGATGAAATGTCTTGGTCACAGAAGAATGGATGATATGTCTTGGTTACAGAAGAATGGATGAAATTTCTTGGTTACAGAGGAATGGATGAAATGCCTTGGTTACAGAAGAATGGATGAAGTGCCTTGGTTACAGAAGAATGGATAAAGTGCCTTGGTTACAGAAGAATGGATGAAGTGCCTTGGTTACAAAAAAAAATGGCTGGAATTTCTTGGTTCACAGTTAAAATTGAAGAGTGGATTCATTTTTTCAAAATTGAATGCTTTGGTTACTAGAATAGGGTTGAAAATGATCGATTACTGGATTATGGTTGTCATGCTTCGATTACTGGAGAATGTTTCAAATGTCTGGGTTTTTTGTTTTTTTAAACAAAGGAAATGCCTCGACTGCCTGAAACTTGAGATTAAAGTAACTCGTAGTGTCCCACATAATCATATCGTCGATAAATGTACATCTATAAAACAGTCGCTGATATTTCGGGTTATATTGCCAGTGTTGTATTTCATGAGAGAAAAACAACAGATCATATTCCCAAGTGTTAAAATTTTTTATCAAATCCTATCAAGCTGTTCACCGTGTTTTAAAGTCTTTGTTCTGTCATTGATAGTTTCAACTCACAGTTTTTTCCGTTTGCGCAATCCTTAATGGGGTTTCTCCCACAAGATCTCTTTCACCTGATCCTTATCATCTGTCATCAATGTTGACAATGTAATCCGAAATAATATAAGATCGTATTAGGATCATTAAGAGAAGCTTATTTCGGCCAGTAAATTAGTAACAAGAATTTCGTTGGAAAAAAAATCAAAACCTGTCTCTAAAAATTAAGAAATCTAAAGTCAAATTTTAAAAAATAAGAAAAATTGGGAAAACGAGGGGTTTTTTTTCGATTCATTTATTCGTGCCATTCGTTTTGAGTGATCATTATCTTGCACAGAAATGTTGTCCTAGGCAAAGATACAGAGTTTTGTGGGAGGGGGGGGGGTGGATAAGGCTGGGGGAGTGTAACTTTTTCAAAATTAATTTTAGGGAACCCCAGGGTTATCCAGTTCATTCATTTATTGACATTCGTCACCGTTCTGTACGTGATTGGTTTATTTCATCGACTTCATACATTCATGTGTCGTATTCACACCGAAATGAACACAAGTTCCTTTCCATTAGCAATCTAAACTTTAATCCAGAAACATCTCTCTCCCTCTCTCCTTCTCTCTCCCCCTCCCTCTCTCTCTCTCTCTCTCTCTCTCTCTCTCTCTCTCTCTCTCTCTCTCTCTCTCTCTCTCTCTCTCTCTTTTTTATTTATATATATATATATATATATATATATAT
>CAXITT010000003.1:123563-169689 GCA_964033795.1 Lymnaea stagnalis | reverse complement strand
CCCAAAAATATGGTTTAGTCCCCCAAAAATATGGTTTAGTCCCCCAAAATATGGTTTAGTCCCCCAAAATATGGTTTAGTCCCCCAAAATATGGTTTAGTCCCCCAAAATATGGTTTAGTCCCCCAAAATATGGTTTAGTCTCCCAAAAATATGGTTTAGTCCCCCAAAATATGGTTTAGTCCCCCAAAAATATGGTTTAGTCTCCCCAAAATATGGTTTATTCCCCCCAAATATGGTTTAGTCCCCCAAAAATATGGTTTATTCCCCCCAAAATATTGTTTAGTTCCCCAAAAATAGGGTTTATTCAGCCAAAAATATGGTTTAGTCCCCAAAAAATATGGTTTATTCAGCCAAAAATATGGTTTAGTCCCCCAAAAATATGGTTTATTCACCCAAACATATGGTTTAGTCCACCACAAATATGAGTTGAAAAAGATCTTAAATCATTTTTTTATTACAAAGTATGTATTTTACTATTAACTAAATTTGAATTAATAATTATTTTCAACCCCCCCCACCCCCCCCCACTCCTTCCATNCCCCCCCCCGCCCCTTTTAATCCTTTCCCTGCCGGTCTCAGATCCAGGGATCGCCCAACTGTGGTGTCATGGCATCCTCCGGCCCCAACTGGAGGGAGCAGAGGTCGGTGACGTCATCTATTCTCAAATCTTTTGGCATGGGCACGAACATCATCGCTGGGAAAATTCAAGAGGAGACAGCGCTCTATCTGGAACTGCTGGACAGCTTCGCCGGACAGCTCGCCGACCTCCGCGTCCCCACCAATGTGAGCATCGCCAACATCATCTGCTCCATCACGGTCGGCCACCGGTTCGATTACGACGACGTCACGTTCAGACGCCTCGTCTCCCTCATGAACTACAGCATCTCCAAGGTCCAGGGGACCAGTGTGCTGAACTTCCTGCCGTTCCTGCAGTATCTGCCAGGTGATCTGTTTTGTGCAAAAAGGGTCAAGTCTTCTGTTACGGAAATGAACCAGTTTTTCGCGAATAAATATTTGAGGCCGAGATCCAACAACGACGAAGAGGTCGTTCATAGTTTCATTGACGCTTACATGAAAGAAAGGCACGATAAACTTGCCGCGGGGAAAGTGACTTTTCTGAACGATGAAAACTTGCTAAAGATCATCGTCGAGGTTTTTGGTGCCGGCATGGAGACCGTCGGCAGCACCATTTTATGGTGCGTCATCTACATGCTGCACCACCCGGACGTCCAGGACAGGATTCACCGTGAACTGGACTCGGTGGTGGGCAGCGAGAGACTGCCCAGCCTGCAGGACAAGGCTAAACTGATCTACTTGAATGCCGTCATCATGGAGACGCAGAGACTGGCCAGCGTGGTGCCTCTAAGCGCGCCACACATTTGCTCCGAGGACGCCTTGTTGCGGGGCTTCACGATACCGAAGGGTTGCAACATTCTGCCGAATCTCGACTCCGTGCTCCGTGACGTCACGACCTGGGGCGCGGACGCCAACAGCTTCAGACCCGAGCGATTCATTGACAGCTTCGGTGGCCTCTTACGTCGTGAGGAGTTTATCCCGTACTCTCTAGGAAGGCGCGTCTGTCTGGGAAAATCCGTTGCTGAGATGGAACTGTTTCTGTATCTTTCTTCGATGTTTCATAGATTTAAGTTCGCCCCTGAGAACGGCAGCGACTTACCTCCCCTGAGAGAAATATTTGGCATAGTTGTCGTACCTGAAGCTTTCAAAGTGAAAGTCCTCCGCAGGAAGGCCACTAACTCATAGGAAGAAACTTACTTACAAGAAAATCATTTCTCAAATTATTGTGTTTGTAATTAAATATTTATTTTGTATAAGAAAAGTTGCCATTTAACAATTTGAAATCTATAACAATTCTTTTTGTAAACTTATATATATATATATATATATATANTATATATATATATATATATATATTTAAATATGAATATACTAGAACATTATACCTGTCTGTCATTAGGTGGAGCGGTGCTGCGATTACTTTACAGCCAACAAACAATGCATTCAATAATACACAAACTGGCAATACGTTTTTCATGATATCTTTATAAAATTTCGTCAGTTCTCAGCAATAATTAAACAAACCCTAAACATAGTTTTTCCTATTTCCTATAAATCATTTTATAAAATGTACTATCAAGCAATGTGTGTGGGACTGAACATTTGACAAAACATCCATACCAGTAACTCACTTTAGAAGAATCCAAATTAGTGCTCCATTTGGCCCAAGGCCCGTAATCACACATGTTGTTCACCCACCTGAACTCTATGAATGTTCTAATGACCCACCCCTGTTTACACCGCAGGTTTATTACACCAACACTTTCAGGAAAACAAAAGAAAATACTACGCACCAAACACACTGGCGTTTTTTAAAAAGAAGTATCTCCTTAAACGCAGTTATCGAGAATTTCCGCGCCTGAAAATCAGGTAAAACTGATTTAACTTACGGGAAATGGGCCAATAGGCCGTCCGAAAACTTTACCCGCTAGCTACCAGCCAGCGATTCAGCTAGACAGCAAGTTGATATAAAGGATTTATAAATGCGAAATTTGTCAGCACCAATAAAGAGTATTTACTAACCAACACGGTTAGTTAGGAAGACATCAGACACAATAAAGACCATGTCATTATTCCGCGATGCCGTTATGTTACTCAAGGCATTAATATGTTGATTTAAAAAGAACACCACAAAAATACTGTTTTGTATGGAATCCTATTCTGGGTAAGGGTAAAAAAGAATGTTAATACTAAAACGCGGCTACAAGGATTTCCACAACTTTTAGAACACTGAATTTGAGAAAAACCAAATTTAAAATAATGACACATGCCAAAGTCTGAAACAAAATAACGTTTAAAAAAATAGCGAAGATTCAAGACATGTAATTCGGTTAAAACCCCTATTCAAAAGTATTTATTGACTTAACTCCCTTTGACCGCAAATGGAACTATACTTAGATAAAACAAAGTATACTTAGATAAAACAAAGTCATATAATGGAATATTTTTTTTATTTTTTTTTTGGGGGGGGGGGAAAAGACATGTTTATTAGAGCGAGAATGATTGACCAATTTGAAAAAGGGGGTTAGAGAAAGTTTTTTGAATACTTGTAGACAGAAAGTAGGATAAAAAAAAAATAAAAAAAATAAAATAATGGAATATTTTTTTTATTTTTTTTTTGGGGGGGGGGGAAATGACATGTTTATTAGAGCGAGAATGATTGACCAATTTGAAAAAGGGGGTTAGAGAAAGTTTCTTGCATACTTGTAGACAGAAAGTAGGATAAAAAAAAAAACACCACCTCGAAAACGACAATGCTATTATGTAGCCACTTTGTTTGAAAAACTACGCCACCAAAAAGACAATGCTATTATGTAGCCACTCTGTTTGAAAAACAACACCTCGAAAACGACAATGCTATTATGTAGCCACTTTGTTTAAAAAACAACTCCACCAAAACGAAAATGCTATTAGGTAGCCACTTTGTTTGAAAAACAACACCTCGAAAACGACAATGCTTTTAGGTAGCCAATTTGTTTGAAAAACTACACTACCAAAATGACAATGCTTTTAAATAGCCACTTTGTTTGAAAAACTACACCACCAAAACGACAATGTTATTAGGTAGCCGCTTTGTTTGAAAAATTAAAAACAACACCATAAAAAAAAAAAACCCGACAATGCTTTTAAGTAGCCACTTTGTTTGAAAAGTTAAAAAAACACCAAAAAAAAAAAACAACCCGACAATGCTTTTAAGTAGCCACTTTGTTTGAAAAACATCTCAAGTTTTCGTTTCATTTTCTTAACGTTAATTTATTGCAAACAAAACAATATTGAAATGCTGACGTGTGACGTCTAGGTTTGGGCTCGGTATGAACTGGTGGTTCATTTATTTCATGCCGTCGAATTTTTCACCACGTATTCAAAAAAAGAATTATTCTGTTCTTCTTGTCTCCCTTTTCAGCTTTATTAGCCGAGTTGTGTTTCTTTGATGTAGGAGTTCTTTGCATTCTGCGTCATACCATCCTGTTCTTTTTACTAAATCCAATCGTTTCGTCTGTTACACTTGTAACTATTTGCTTCATCTTTTCCCATTGCTGGTTTATGTCAACGTTGCTGGCTGAATCTCTTTTGGATAATTTCAGTTGAGTTCCAATCTTCTGTTGATATTCCTCAATGATTTTTGGTTCCTGCTTAATTTCTGGCTGTTGTACTGTTTTTCTCTTGTATTTTGTTTATTGTGGATGTTAGAAATATTTGTTTATATTTGATTCTTACAAGTATGTGGTCTGAGTCTATGTCTGCCTCTCTACAACTGTGTACATCTAATATATCCGTGCCATGCGTCTCCTTGACTTTACGTATCCCACCCACTTGACACGTCCTCTTGACCTTACATATCCCACCCACTTGACATGTCCTCTTGACTTCACATGTCCCTTCGACTTCACATGTCCCTTTCCCTTGATATGGCCCCTCCCCTTGACATGGCTCCTTCATTGAACATGTCCCTTCGACTTCACGTGTCCCTTTCCCCCGACATGTCCCATCGACTTCACATGCCCCTTCCACTTGACATGTCCCTTCGACTTCACATGTCCCTTCAACTCGACATGTCCCCTCGACTTCACATGTCCGCTTATCCTTTTATCAAACTTAGGGTCTGAGCTGTAATTTTTTTAAAAATAATTTTTAAAAATCAACTTGCTACCAGCTACAGACAGCGCCATGATGCACGGCAGTAAGCTGAACCTCGTTGACAAAATAAATGTTTATGAATTGAGACCGATACGCATACGTACCCGAAAAGTTACCAAATCGACATTGGAACAAGTCCTGAAGACTCGAGATAAAACATTCAATCTGATAATAAATATTACAAGCCATGAAGACACAAGATATCACAATTTAATGTGATGATTGACATTGTAAAAACTCGAGGCACTAGATATAACAAATTGCCCAACACTGAACAACTGGGCTACAAACATATGGAGTGTCCCCAACAAAGTATCGGAGAAGGGCAATAAATAGAGTCACGAATACCAATACGCCACAGCCGATACTATGGGACACGCCATGCACCTCACTATACAACAGTACAACGCACATGACCCCTGACCTTTCAAGTTGAAATGGCACAAATTAATTTTTTTAGGATCTTTTTTATCGGACATATGATGCTTGGCTAAACTGTGCGATGATTGAGATATGTCGTAGCAGGCGGCCCATTACATACATGAGTTTAAATATACGTTTATCGAAACCCGGCACCAGAGCATAGACTTACCGGCCTCATGATGCATCAGTTTTTTTACATTAGGAGACAACATTTTGAAACCTTGCTTACATTAAGACGGATTTTGAGAACCTTCGCAACATGAAAAGCTTGAGATTGTTTAGTCACTGTGTCGCGACCATAAACATTCGAGGGTCAACCAGGTGCGGTGGTCCATTAAAATCAAATAGGTCAACAGCTTAAATTCCACAATTTACATATCTTCACTCTCACAGGAAACTAAAACTATGAATAAGTGATATGGAGGGAGACGTTCAAAGAGCCAGGTGTTAAAAGTTCAACTGCTTTTATTCAAATATGACATTTTCATATTTTTACGCATGTTGAATAATCGATAAAATTATCAAAAAGATAATTGGTGTTCATGTTGTATTTAAAAAAGGGAGGGGGGGGGGACATTTAGAACGTGTACGCATGAGTTTAGTGATGAAGGTTAGCTCAATAGGAGTTCAGGGCAGGAGCTAGACACTTGAGCCTATGATATGTTCAGGGCTCAAGGTATGCATAATAATAATATACTTAAAGAGAAGGCCATATGATTTTAAAAAAATCGGAGAATTTTCGCATTAAGTTCGGACATTTTGCCGCATAAAACACGCCACATCACTAACAGCTTCGCAGCTCTAGTTTGTGAATATCTAGAATTTCTTTAAATTCATATTTTGGTAAAACCAACAGAGAAGGAGAACTCCCCACCCTTAAAAGGACATGCGAACTCAAACTAAGCAGTTTAAACAACTTGGCATTGCTACAGTGTTACGTGCATGATCCTCCAACATGCCCACTAGTGCTAATCACAATGGTCATTTTGATAGTACAAGATCCTCCACCGTACCCACTAGTGCTAATCTCGATGATCATTATGATAGTACAAGATCCTCCACCGTACCCACTAGTGCTAATCTCGATGATCATTATGATAGTACAAGATCCTCCAGCGTACCCACTAGTGCTAATCTCGATGATCATTATGATAGTACAAGATCCTCCACCGTACCCACTAGTGCTAATCTCGATGATCATTATGATAGTACAAGATCCTCCACCATACCCACTAGTACTAATATCGATGATCATTATGATAGTACAAGATCCTCCACAGTACCCACTAGTGCTAATCTCAATGATCATTATGATAGTACAAGATCCTCCACCATACCCACTAGTGCTAATCACAATGGTCATTATGATAGTACAAGATCCTCCACCATACACACTAGTGCTAATCACAATGAACATTATGATAGTACAAGATCCTCCACCGTACCCACTAGTGCTAATCTCGATGATCATTATGATAGTACAAGATCCTCCACCGTACCCACTAGTGCTAATCTCGATGATCATTATGATAGTACAAGATCCTCCACCGTACCCACTAGTGCTAATCTCGATGATCATTATGATAGTACAAGATCCTCCACCGTACCCACTAGTGCTAATCTCGATGATCATTATGATAGTACAAGATCCTCCACCGTACCCACTAGTGCTAATCTCGATGATCATTATGATAGTACAAGATCCTCCACTGTACCCACTAGTACTAATCACAATGGTCATTTAATAGTACAAGATCCTCCACCGTACCCACTAGTGCTAACCACAATGGTCATTTTGATAATACAAGATCCTCCACCGTACCCACTAGTGCTAATCTCGATGATCATTATGATAGTACAAGATCCTCCACCGTACGCACTAGTGCTAATCTCGATGATCATTATGATAGTACAAGATCCTCCACCGTACCCACTAGTGCTAATCACAATGAACATTATGATAATACAAGAGCCTCCACCGTACCCACTAGTGCTAATCTCGATGATCATTATGATAGTACAAGATCCTCCACCATACCCACTAGTGCTAATCACAATGGTCATTATGATAGTACAAGATCCTCCACCATACCCACTAGTGCTAATCACAATGATCATTATGATAGTACAAGATCCTCGACATACCCACTAGTGCTAATCATAATGATCATTATGATAATACAAGATCCTCTACCATACCCACTAGTGCTAATCTCGATGATCATTATGATAGTACAAGATCCTCCACCATACCCACTAGTGCTAATCTCGATGATCATTATGATAGTACAAGATCCTCCACCATACCCACTAGTGCTAATCTCGATGATCATTATGATAGTACAAGATCCTCCACCATACCCACTAGTGCTAATCTCGATGATCATTATGATAGTACAAGATCCTCCACCATACCCACTAGTGCTAATCTCGATGATCATTATGATAGTACAAGATCCTCCACCATACCCACTAGTGCTAATCTCGATGATCATTATGATAGTACAAGATCCTCCACCATACCCACTAGTGCTAATCTCGATGATCATTTTGATAGTACAAGATCCTCCACCATACCCACTAGTGCTAATCTCGATGATCATTTTGATAGTACAAGATCCTCCACCATACCCACTAGTGCTAATCTCGATGATCATTTTGATAGTGCATGATCCTCCAACATGCCCACTAGTGCTAATCTCAATGATCATTTTGATAGTACATGATCCTCCAACATACCCACTAGTGCTAATCTCGATGATCATTTTGATAGTACAAGATCCTCCAACATACCCACTAGTGCTAATCTCGATGATCATTTTTATAGTACATGATAACTGATTATGCATTTACTTATGGGTAACGTAAGTCATCCTGAGATGTCATTTCGCCGACATAACCATACCACACATCTTGGCAATATAAACCTACTACACAACTTGCAGACATAAACATACTTCACAACTTGCCGACATATTCCTACTACACAACTTCCTGACACAAACCTACTACACAACGAACAGCACTGAAACTCTGAATTCTGATGGTCTAGAACAGGGGTCGGCAACCATTTTTGATCAATGCCTGCTAGGAGTTCTCGAAAGGTACTGTGGGCTGGATGTGGTCTGGATGTCAGCTGGATGTGGGCTGGATGTGGTCTGGATGTTGGCTGGATGTGGGCTGGATGTGGGCTGGATGTCACCTGGATCTGGGCTGGATGTCAGCTGGATGTGGGCTAGATGTGGTCTGGATGTTAGCTGGATGTGGGCTGGATATGGTCTTGATGTCAGCTGGATGTGGGCTGGATGTGGTCTGGATGTCACCTGGATGTGGTCTGGATATCAGCTGGATGTGGGCTGGATGTGGTCTGGATGTCACCTGAATGTGGGCTGTTTGTTAGCTAGATCTATGCTGAATGTAGGCTGGATTTTTTTCACGCCCCGGCGCTACGTTAATATTCTAATGCCCCGCCCAGTTTCACAAATCAGATTTATTTCAAAAAACTATTTCAAACGCCATTACGATATTTTGTTTTTAAGTATTTCATTTAGCGCAGTTATCGGAAAGTTTATTTCGTGAAATTGGTGTCATCACCTGTCCTTTAAAACAAGGAAAACTGATTTTATGGTGGTCGTGGACAGGGGATGAAAATTTGATGGAATGTGTTGTCATCGGAACCGAGATTATCTGCCAAGTTTCAGCTCGATATGTTAACGCATAGTGGGTTAGTTAGCCGTCCGAAGATTTTAGTCAGCCAGTCACAAATTTAGTATAACAAAAGGAATTTAAAAATTTATAAAAAAACCTTTAGCTAAAACACTTGAGATCAAACTGGTTTCGCTTTGAAAACGTTCCATTTAATGGTATCGCCTTTCCTACACAGTATCGACTTGCTTGCGTTCTACATTGTATCGAATTCATCCCACCAGACTTCATTAACTGAATTAGCAGATCGTTTCACTCGGCGCCCAGTGTCGTGTTGGAGATCTCATCGACGTTGCACGTGCGGCAATGTAACCCAATAGAAGAAGATCAGTTTCGTTGCCCGGGCTGGCCCACGCACCAGACTGTAACAGTAGCTCCGTGTGGATATATGGTGCAGACATTTTCTCTCAACTCTTGGTGTCATTCAAAGACTCTAGTGGACGTCGTACACCGAGGCGGGTCACCCAATAGACATCGCACGATCACGGACAAAGATGGAAAAGGTGGTCACGATTTCCGTAGCCGTTAAAGTCTACAGTTGCCCCAAATCGTGAGCCAGTGGCCAGCCCTGCAGACAGACAGGAGACTAATGGCCAGCCCTGCAGACAGACAGGGGACTGATGGCCAGCCCGGCAGTCAGACAGGGGATCGATGGCCAGCGCTGCATACAGGCAGGGGACTGATGGCCAGCACTGCAGACAGACAGGGGACTAATGGCCAGCCCTGCAGACAGACAGGGGACTGATGGCCAGCCCTGCAGACAGACAGGGGACTGATGGCCAGCCCTGCAGACAGACAGAGGACTGATGGCCAGCCCTGCAGACAGACAGGTGACTAATGGCCAGCCCTATATACTGCCAAGTAGCCGATGACCTGCCCCATACACTGCCAAGTAACCAATGGCCAGCCATATATACTGCCAAGTAACCGTGGGCCAGCCCTATAGACAGAAATGTGATTAATGGCCAGCCTTATAGAGAGAGAGGTGGCTAATGGCCAGCCCTATAGACAGATAGATGACCTGGCCTATCACATGCATAATGGCCTAAAGTTCAATGCTAAAAGAAATGGCCAACATCTGAAACAGAAGAAAAAAACAGAGAGAGAGATAGAAAGAGAAGAGAGGGAGAGTGACAGAAAGGTGAGTGAGAGAGAGAGAGAGAGGGGAGAGAGAGACAGACAGAGAGAGAGAGCGAGACAGATAGAGACAGGGTGAGGGACAGATAGATAGAGTGAGAGAGACAGAAAGAGACAGGGTGAGAGACAGAGAGATAGACTGAGAGAGACAGAGAGAGAGAGAGATACAGAGAGAGAGATACAGAGAGAGAGAGATACAGAGAGAGAGAGACAAAGACACACACAGAGAGAGAGAGAGAGAGAGAGAGAGAGAGACATACACAGAAAGAGAGAGAGAATTCTTGTGTATCTCTATAATGTTCGATTACTATGCTGAATGGAGATTTTTTTATCAATACAATACGACATTTATTAGTCCAGAGAGAAATCACGTCACAGATGTTTAAACTCTGTGATCAGCTGGCCACTGATATTTATGTCAAGTTTATATTAGGGCTCGACCTAGAAAATGACCCCAGTCTCCTCTGTGTGACTTTCACCATATGACTTTTGAGGGTGTCGTACAACCTTTCAGCAAGCCTTCAGTTTTTTTCCCCTTGTTTTCGTCAGGAACCAACTGCCTCTTCAAATAGCTTTTCGATGAAGGGCTTTGTGATTTTTTTCCCTCATGGAAATTTTTGAACACCAACCATGTCTAACTCCTGAGTTTTCCTCAGAAACCTCAAGTGCAGTATTGTTGCGTACATCACTGCTTATAAAAGACCCACCCTGACGTTATCCAGGGGCGTCACTTTTACTCCATAATGTTTCAACCACCAGAGACGCTCTTAGGCATAGGCAAACTAGGCGACCCCCCCCCTCAAATGCCGCTTTATATTTTAGCCTACAACTTGGAGGTCAACATATATTTTAGAAGTACACATTTTCTCTAGTGGCTATATTATCAATAATGGTTACTGGGTACACGTTAGCAAAGAGAAAACAGTGACGAAGGCAGAATGGAGGGGCAGCAGTGTTGGGTAGGGTCCCAGCTTCACAATTCTGTTTTCTCCTCAGCTGCGGGGGAGCTTTGCACCCCGGACCATCCCCCCCCCTCTTTTTCCAAGGCCCACTACCTATGATCCGTGCCTAGGGCCCTCAAAATCCTCAGAACGGCTCTGCCAGCACTTCCTGCAGCTTACTCCTCGCCAAGTCGAAAACTTTTTTTTTCATGCGACAAATAACAGGGTGAATATGTCGGTTATCTTCACGTGTTTTCTACTCATTACTCGGTGGGGGGAACCTTGCATCCTTGAATCTTCTTCATTGTTAAATCCTTTATCTTAACTTCTACTTTGTTTGTGTCTAGCTAGCTGACTGATTGGCTGACCGGCTGGATGGCTGACTGGCTGACTGGCTGGCTGACTGGCTGGCTTAATGACTGACTGGCTGGCCGGATAACTGACTGGCTGAGTGGTTTGCTGGCTAGATGGATGGCTGACTGGCTGGCTGGCTTTCTGACTAGCAGCCTGTCTATCTTCAAAATCTTTAGACTGCTAATTGAATACCTTCCCGTCAACCTATCCGGCTGAAACTTGGCACATAGTCTCCATACCGATGACAACGCATTCTCTCAAATTTTCAGCCCAGCCAGACATTGTCGTTTCTACTTTGTATATAGGATTTATACGAAAAGCTTTGTTTTTACAGTTTGTTCAATAAAACTATTCATCTTACATGCATTATCAGAATGCATTACCTTTGAAGGTCTACATGTTGTCAGTTCTGTTTTCAATTCTTCACATCCGACATTGTTTGGACTTAACATGCAGTTTTCTGTAAAATAAAGGTGTATACATTTTCTTAGCTGTTGGTATCACGCCAGAAAGCTAATGGAATTGGACTCGTCAGGGAATAAAACCGAAGAGGCTGTTGGTATCACGCCAGAAAGCTAATGGAATTGGACTCGTCAGGGAATAAAACCGAAGAGGCTGTTGGTATCATGTCAGAATGCTAATGGAATTGGACTCGTCAGGGAATAAAACCGAAGAGGCTGTTGGTATCACGTCAGAAAGCTAATGGAATTGGACTCGTCAGGGAATAAAACCGAAGAGGCTGTTGGTATCATGTCAGAATGCTAATGGAATTGGACTCGTCAGGGAATAAAACCGAAGAGGCTGTTGGTATCACGCCAGAAAGCTAATGGAATTGGACTCGTCAGGGAATAAAACCGAAGAGGCTGTTGGTATCACGCCAGAAAGCTAATGGAATTGGACTCGTCAGGGAATAAAACCGAAGAGGCTGTTGGTATCATGTCAGAATGCTAATGGAATTGGACTCGTCAGGGAATAAAACCGAAGAGGCTGTTGGTATCACGTCAGAAAGCTAATGGAATTGGACTCGTCAGGGAATAAAACCGAAGAGGCTGTTGGTATCATGTCAGAATGCTAATGGAATTGGACTCGTCAGGGAATAAAACCGAAGAGGCTGTTGGTATCACGCCAGAAAGCTAATGGAATTGGACTCGTCAGGGAATAAAACCGAAGAGGCTGTTGGTATCACGCCAGAAAGCTAATGGAATTGGACTCGTCAGGGAATAAAACCGAAGAGGCTGTTGGTATCATGTCAGAATGCTAATGGAATTGGACTCGTCTGGGAATTAAACCGAAGAGACTGTTGGTATCATGTCAAAATGCTAATGGAATTGGACTCGTCTGGGAATTAAACCGAAGAGACTGTTGGTATTATGTCCACACCCTCACGGACTCTGCACGTCTGAATGATAACCTAAACTACTGCACGATCCTGTGATAAAATTCTCAATTCAAGAAACTTTTTTTTTTTTCAATACACGAACGTTGAACAATTTCATCACGAACTGCGTTTTCAATGACCTGCTCTTTTATTAGATTAACCAAAATGGGAAACATATACCCGAGGACACGTAGGTGTATGAAGAGAATCTGACGACTGCTTGTAATGTCACACCTCACTAACAAAGGTGCGTTAACGGTGGCGTCAGAGGCTATAAAATGGGTGGTTTGTTTAGGTTACCATGACAACAGCTGCCTGATGATCAAACAAGACTTCCACGCAAAAATATTCCAACGAAGTAGATACAGGAACGTGCCCTGCGTTCCTGTTCAAAGCAAAACATGATTTACATTTCCTTATACTTGATAATCATGGGCGGCGCCATAAGCGGTAAGAGATCCAGAAATGGAATGCTTAATCATTTACTGTTTAATTTAATAACTAATGCATTGCTTAGATGCTGCGATTAAAAAAAAAAAAAGTCAAGCCAAACCTGCAGCCTGTTAATTTAATATAGACCTCAATGGGCTGCCCGTTACTTTGATGTACATCTAATTGTGCAGTCCGTTATTTCAATGGACGGATGAATGTGCAGCCTTTTCACTGTGGCACGTCGGATGTATAACAAACTACCGAGTACCTGGCATGCGTTGCAATGCCACTCAAAGAAATAGATTGTTTGTGTTTTAAGAATTTTTTTAGAAGTACTTTAGACATATATATATCCATCTAGCCAACATATACAATATCATTTGTTTTTTTCCGTCTGATGCGTACACGAATAAATTGGAAGTTTTTTCGGAAGCGTGACCCACAATGCAGCGTCCACGCGAGAAGCGGGTATTTTCAAAAGTCAGTCTAGACACTTGTAGCGATTGATCCATCCATACCACAGCTTTCTCTGAAATTATATTATATAGATCATTTTTTTTTTAAAATGTACGAATTTAGGGACCCCTAAATAGGTAAATTAATAGTTTTAATTTAGAAACGTATTTATTATGCCACACACAAAAGGAAATGTTCGTCTTGGTATTTGATTCAATTCCAACTACCCATGTAATAATTCTGTTTGAAATTATATTTATAGAGCTCATTTATGAAAAAAAAATGAATTTAGGGCCCCAGCCACAAACGGAATATTGTAAAATGGTTTTACTAATTAAGAAGCCTACGCGGGAGTGCATACGATAAATGACTCACCAACGATTTATCGCAATCGGAAGAATGGTGTAGGAAGGCAGAAGTAAATTATATTTATAAAGCGCATATCAGAAAAATGGAAACTCTGAAATCAAACCCGGAGATGGAGTCCCGAAAGACGGATAACATTGATACAATGAAACATTCCGACAACTCCTGCGACGTCACTGGCGCCAAGCTGTATCATCCAATGATGTTCCCTTGGGTTATC
The DNA here is from genome assembly GCA_964033795.1 of Lymnaea stagnalis. NCBI lineage: Eukaryota > Metazoa > Mollusca > Gastropoda > Lymnaeidae > Lymnaea > Lymnaea stagnalis. The sequence continues at coordinate 155,563 of CAXITT010000003.1, read as the reverse complement.
CAGCGGCGTGGAGAGGGGCGATTTGCTGTTGGGAACCAGCTTATAATCCTTGAAGAAAAGTCCAAGGCCATGTGGATTTCGTCCTCCGAAGCCCACTCCATCGTCACATTGTGACGTACGGATGCCAGCAAAAAAAAAATCAGAAAAATATGTAAATTAGACCCAAAGCGGAATATTGTATAATGGTTGTACTAATTCAGTAACTTACTAATTTATTTCACACGCAAAATGATATGTCGGTGCCTCTGTTTCAAATTATATTTATAAAGCTCATATTAAAAAAACGAATTTAGGTCCCCTTCCCCAAACGGAATAATAATGTTAAATGGTTGTACTAAATGATAATCTTTTGAGGACGTTGGCACAACAACAACAAACGTTTTAGCACAGTCCGATGAATGGTATAGGAACGCATACCGAAAATATATATTTATAAGACATAATATAAATATATTTATATGGCTAATTATTGGAAACAAACAAAGTTAGCCCCCCCCCCCAAGCCACAAACGGAATATTGTGGAATGCTTGTAATAATTCAGAAACCTACTTCTTATGTCAGTCACTAAGTCAAATGTTGCTACTTGTATTCAGAAACCTACTTCTTATGTCACTCACTAAGTCAAATGTTGCTACTTGTATTCAGAAAACTACTTCTTATGTCACTCACTAAGTCCAATGTTGCTACTTGTATTCAGAAACCTATTTCTTTTGTCGCTCACTAAGTCAAATGTTGCTACTTGTATTCAGAAACCTACTTCTTATGTCACTCACTAAGTCAAATGTGGCTACTTGTATTCAGAAACCTACTTCTTATGTCGCTCACTAAGTCAAATGTTGCTACTTGTATTCAGAAACCTACTTCTAATGTCGCTCACTAAGTCAAATGTTGCTACTTGTATTCAGAAACCTACTTCTTATGTCGCTCACTAAGTCAAATGTGGCTACTTGTATTCAGAAACCTACTTCTTATGTCACTCACTAAGTCAAATGTTGCTACTTGTATTCAGAAACCTACTTCTTATGTCACTCACTACGTCAAATGTGGCTACTTGTATTCAGAAACCTACTTCTTATGTCGCTCACTAAGTCAAATGTTGCTACTTGTATTCAGAAACCTACTTCTTATGTCACTCACTAAGTCAAATGTTGCTACTTGTATTCAGAAACCTACTTCTTATGTCGCTCACTAAGTCAAATGTGGCTACTTGTATTCAGAAACCTACCTCTTATGTCACTCACTAAGTCAAATGTTGCTACTTGTATTCAGAAACCTACTTCTTATGTCGCTAACTAAGTCAAATGTTGCTACTTGTGTTCAGAAACCTTTGCAGGCATGCGGGAAAAAAACAACTACTCACCAAATTTTTATCGGATGAATGGTATAGGAACGCATTCGGAACTTACATTTAAAAAGCTCATAGTAGAGGGAAAAAAAACGAATTTAGGGTCCCCGGCCCCAAACGTAATAATATTGTAAAATGATGTTTACTAATTCAGACAAAGTGGCATGCGTACGCAAACAACTCACCAAAGTTTTATCCAAAATCGGACAAATTGTTATAGAGGCGCATACATATATCCATACATACCTGGAGATATATGAACTTATTTCTTCATTCCGTTAGCTATTATTTTCATGCTTGGTCTACGTGCACATTTAACAATATGTATAAAAACATATTTGTGACAGTGTGCGCCATTTGAGTGTGATGGCACATTTACTGCGGATTTTTAAAAAAAAATAAAATGAAATCCAAAGTAATAATTTATTTCTGATCTTAAATTTTAAAATAAAAATTAATTCAAAATTAAAATTTTAAATGGAATTATGTTTATACACATAGACAGATCATTTAGAATCCTATTCATAAATAAACATGCTAAAGCAAATTAAAATTTAGTTACTACTCAAATGTAAGTAATTTTATAAACACAGGCAGATCAAGGGAACGTACATTTCTGAAGGGACTTCCTCTGTTGTTCTCCGGCTAAGGTCATAATGATAGAAACTTAACTTCATTTAGGCGCTGAAATGCATCCCTGCATTTTGAAACTGTCACACATTTCTAGGGTAGAGGCTCAGCCCCCTCCCTAGACATCCCTCCCCCATTTCGTTAGGGAGACGTGGGTGGGCTCCCTCGATTTCCGCTCCCCCACCCCCCACACCCCAACTGCTTCAAACACAGTGACATTGAACGTATCGTTTACAATAATGAAATAAATGTGTTAAAGAGCTATATTTCCAAAAGAAATCGGCGCAATTTATGTGTGTGTGTGTGTGTGGTGACACGAAGATGTGTCACCATCGGAGAATTGTGTGTATGAAGAAAAATAATACATAAATTATCGTGCATGTTTTTGTTGATACTTATATTCCTAATTCGGCCAAACGGCAAGCGGCCCGTAAAGAGTTGACTGGCGATTAAAGTGGCCTGCGAAGGGTTGACTCTATATCAAAGTTGCCGGTAAAGAGTCGACTCACGATTAAAGTTTCGCGTAAAGATTTGATTCGCGATGCAAGTGGCCTGTGAAGAGTTCACTTGCGATTAAAGTGGCCCGTTAAGGGTTGACTCTAGGTTAGGGGTCTCAAACTCGCGGCCCGCGGGCCATATGCGGCCCGCAAGGCGATATTTTGCGGCCCGTGACATGACAGCAAATTTAGTGTTAAAAGCGGCCCGCACGTTTTCCCCATTCTCATATCTATAATGTGACCATCCGCGACGGTTTCAGTCGAATCTCAACGACTAGTCTCATTCAGATTTGTATTATGTTTGTGTAGAATTGGACGTTGATTATAATGGTAAAAACTGTTTTAAAATAGGACTTAAAGTTTTTAATGTGTAGCATTTTATGAGACAAACATGGCGGCCAAAGTGCGGTTTTGAGAAATCCCACTTCGAATATTATATATACATATTTCAAAATTTTTAAAAAGTCAGTTAGTGGGTAATGCTCAATCATAATTGTGTAAATCGTAGCAATCTGACACAGTATCAAAGAATCGTTATTAAAATTGCCGCTAATGTTTACGAGTGAGGGAAATTCCGAAGCTGTCAGCTTGGTCACTTGCGCTGTCAGGTCTCTGGCAACAAGCTGTAGGAGGAAGAAAGTGAAGCCTATTTTTTGAGAACCCTTAATGCTTTTATTTTTTATAACAAAGGTTGAGCAGATTGTAACAGTTTTACAGTATTGAATTTGTCATCGCTTTTTTTTGTGGAACACTTGATGCGGCCCACTCTCACTTAGGCTCTGCCTCCTGCGGCCCAGTCTCACTCAGACTCTGCTTCCTGCGGCCCAGTCTCACTCAGACTCTGCTTCCTGCGGCCCAGTCTCACTCAGACTCTGCTTCCTCCGGCCCAGTCTCACTCAGACTCAGCTTCCTGCGGCCCCCAAATGATTTGAGTTTGAGACCCCTGCTCTTGGTCAAAGTGGCCCGTAAAGAGTTGAGTCTAGATCAAAGTGGCATGTGAAGAGTTGAGTCTAGATCAAAGTGGCATGTGAAGAGTTGAGACCAGATCAAAGTGGCATGTGAAGAGTTGAGTCTAGATCAAAGTGGCATGTGAAGAGTTGAGTCTAGATCAAAGTGGCATGTGAAGAGTTGAGACCAGATCAAAGTGGCATGTGAAGAGTTGAGTCAAAAGTGGCATGTGAAGAGTAGAGTCTAGAACAACGTGGCATGTGAAGAGTTCAATTGCGATTAAAGAGGCCCGTAAAGAGTTGACTCACGATTAAATTTATGAAGATTATAATTTATTTTTAAATGGATCCAAAAAACTTCTGAAACAGTTTTTCAAAAATGTACTTCGCTTATGTTTTTTAATCGGTTTGTCTTTCTACTGCTTCCCTTTGTGAAGGTAAAAATCATAAATATCAGTCTCATTTCAGTTCGAAAACTTGCAGACGTACAATTTACCTTAATTTAGATTTATAAACTGATCTTAAAACTTCTTTTTTTTTTTAATCACCAGAAAGTAATAACAATTGTTTATTATGCTTTACAGCTGGTGCTTCTCAACTTCAAAGTGAGACAAGGAACAACTCCATTTTGGAAGATAAGATGAAGGGCAAGCTGTTTCAAAGGGCCAAAGATTCAGGAAATGACGTCAACGCTGTAAATGGGACTGTGGACGTGTCTGTTAACCTCACGGGTTGTTTTCATCCAGTCGATTCTTTTAACGAGTTCATCTGGAAAGTCAAGGAGCAAATTATTTGCAAAGCCTATATACAATCCTGCCTTGGACAATGTGGGAGAAAAGGGAATCCGCGATGGTGCTACTGCGACGACGTGTGCTGGCTGTACGGTGACTGCTGTGAGGACTTCTACCAGGCGTGTCTCTCCATTTCCATCGACCAGAGCGACGACGCGATGTTAAACGCGACCATGTCCAAGTACACGTCCTACAGCCAAGTGCTCAGATTGATGACGGTCTTAAAATGGCTGGAGTTGTCGTCGTGTGTTGGATTTGGAACTTTTGGATTTGTCACGATAACCAAATGTGGGGAAGACGAAGAAACTGTGCAGAGATTTTCAGAACTTTATGAGAAAATCAACACGGGGGTATCCGCGAGTTTGCACTATTTTCAAGGAATCTCGATGGAAGAGATTCGGCTAAGTTGTGAAGAAGCGAGTAAAGATTCCTATTATACTATTGAGAAACATCCGCTGCACTACATGCCAAAGAATTTTATAGAATCAGACTTAACGTTTCGAATTTCTAACGTTTTTTGTGGAATTTGTAATGGAATAGATCCAGGTTCAATGGAATCTATCATGTCTAGCGTTGATTGTGGCTACGATATCAAAACTTTAAACAAAACATCTCAAATGAATTTATACGAGATAGTCCAAAACCACACATGCAAAAATGTCCACACCCTTAAAGACTTTGATAATAGTCGCGTGTGCATGGGAAGCTTGGGGGAACTCCATAGAATGACAAAATCAGATCTTAATTTCAACGTTACTTCAGAAAATGCAGTTAATGATTCCAAAACAAATGTGTCTATTCTTTTATGTCGTAGATACTTCAAACCGACCCTTCTTGTGGAATCGAATTCGCCATCTGGGTATACTACTAAGGCCACCTTCTGGAACCCTTATTGTTATGTTCCCGTCATGAACAGTTTTGTCGCACACACGCGAGGATCTCCTTGTTTAAAGTGGAAATACAATTGCAATTACCGCTCAATCATTTTCAAGCCAACAAGATATAGTTTTCGATTGCTTTTTGATTTTAAAAAACGGATTTTTCAAATGAAAATGAATCACGTGCATTGCACGGAATCAGAAAGTGTTTTTTCCGAACAGCTGATTTTTCGAAAAAACGTGTCATTTCTGTGCAGCTACGACACGGCGGAGATGTGGGGGAAACGTTATCAGCAAATTGATTGCAACGGCAAAGAAGCAGACAGCAGTTTGTGTGACTTTCGTCGCACTATGAATCATTTCAACTCGCAAAGTTTCCCATCGTACACGCTTAAAGCTGAGGAGCAAATCGCAATCAGTTTTGATTTTGAAGAGCCCATGATATTTCAAGACGCGGAGAGGTTACAAGACCACGGGCCTTCTGGCGGTCGCCCATCTTCAAAATTAGGGCACTCGTTGTCTCTGCATGACATTCTTGACCATTGGAAAGCGTCCAATCCAGACAATGGTTTATATAACTTCACACAGGCAGCGTTCGAGCTGTACGCGTTTTTGTTGGGGCTTCTGAGAGGTCAAGGGGACGTGAACACGATGAATGTAACAGGGAGTGTGATGTGTTCCGGTGGTGACGTCACTCGCTGTTTTACGGTCAGTGAAAGCACGTGGCAAACGAGTGAAGTTAAAGCCAATGAAAAAAATTTAGAAATTAATTTCAACAAAATCGGTCGCTTGGATGATGAAGACATCCACACACAATTTTGTGAGGAGTTACAAGACGTGGGAGCTAATCGGCCAAGTATTATAGACATAGCAAAGCACACAGAGGCGGATACTGAAGATATTTTTCGATTGCGTAAAAATGGAACCAAGAAAGTTTTTTTCTCTTTCTCTGTGACTTGCTCTTACAAACATCAGAATATATTTGGGTATCTGGAATCGGTAGTGAAAAATGTTTCCATGACTTTAGCTTCGGGCGCTCCTAATGCACGATTTGTGCTTACCGGTGTAAAGGTAAAAAATTTCAATGATAATTTTTCATCCACTAATTTTAGAAGCCCAAATGTGGACTGTGACCATGGCAGGGAGCTACGGAACTACGTCGTGCAGGCTGACGGATGTCCGATGAATCTCAATGTTTTATATCTGGAAAAAAGTGAATTACCAAACAGTGGTCAACTGTTTTTTAATGCCGAGTACCAGATGTTCATGAACAGTGCTCCAGAACTGAAGCTGCACCGCCTTGCCTTACCTTTGTGTGTTAAACCTTTGACCTCTGACACGTGCCCCCAAGCTATTTACATACGGCTTAGTTGGAATGATTTTTTCATCTTTAGAGGGGAAATAATCCTTCCAAAACCTGATGTTGGTAATGGCGATGTTGAAAGGACGTATAAAGTTGCATTTATTAAAGAACTGTTTGATATGTTTGCCAGTGGTTATGAATTAAGCCACATTAAATTAACACTAAAGAATATTTTTAGTAAGGATATATTTTTGACAATCTCGAAAAATGACTATGTCTTAACAAGTCACGGCGCTTTCATTTGTTCCATGTTCAAATCAGGTCATAAAGTTGACCTTGAACATGAAGTTAACATGTTGGCCCCAAGTTCAGACGTAGAGTACTATTGTACACTAGCATCCTCTATCGTATCCATCGTCTCTCTGTTGCTAGTTTTTCTTGTCTATGGTCTCTTGTCAGAACTAAGGACAAATGTTCCAGGAAAAATAGTTTTGTCAATGTCCATATCACTGTTGGTCGCGCATCTTTTGTTCTTATTTAGCAATTATCCAACAGGTTTGGCTTGTGAAATATTCGCTAGCTGTCATCACGCCGCCTGGTTGTCATCGTTCGTCTGGTTGGCATTTATGTCAGTCCATCTGGCGTATACTCTCTACTACAAACCTATAGAGTCCAATGGGAACCAATCCTTTTATTCCACGTCAGTGCTGTGTTGGTTTTTCCCCATTCTTATTTCGGGTGTCTGTTTCTTGCTTGACAAGCTTGGCTACGTCACAATCCAATATGGAAAATACAACGATTGCTGGATAGGAAATCACAAGGCAGCCATGATTGTATTTGGGATTCCAGTCGTGGTCTGCCTGCTCTTGTCACTGACCAGTTTAGCCATCATCATTTCCCTCATTCGAAAAAGCGTAGCTTTCCGTCATCTGAGTACAACAGAATACAAGGGCGAATCTCGACAATTTCTCATATGTCTGAATCTAACACTTCTCATGGCTCTCAGATCTGTGTGTTACTTCATCGCTCTCTTTACTGAAGTACCCTCCCTTTGGGTGGTCTATGTCTTGGCTCATGGCTGCCAAGGTTTGTTTGTTTTCTTGTGTTTTGTCGCACGCAAAAGTTTAGTTCTCAAATTGGTGGCGAAGTGGCGCGGATTGAATCGAGACTCATCCATCAGATAAATTCTGTTTTTCTCAACAGTGATTTATAGAAACGATGACAAGAGGAATGTGTGTTCAAATCTTGGCACAAGACAAAGATAAGTTGAACGAATGAATGATGTACGCTGATCATTGAGCAGATATGACTTTTAAAAAAATGAAGACCGTTTGAAGTGTGAGACTTTTCTTTGCTCTTGATGACTTTTGAATTTACTGCGAAATAAACTGACGTCCAGATGGAGAACTATTTGGAAAGGCCTCAGTCTTCAGGTGGCCTAAAATATAAAGAGTGCCATCTTGTGGTGACGTTGTGAACGTTACCATGACTTTTGAATTTACTGCGAAATAAACTGACGTCCAGATGGAGAACTATTTGGAAAGGCCTCAGTCTTCATGTGGCCTAAAATATAAAGAGTGCCATCTTGTGGTGACGTTGTGAACGTTACCATGACTTTTGAATTTACTGTGAAATAAACTGACGTCTAGATAGAGAACTATTTGGAAAGGCCTTAAAACAGTACTTAGTATGTGACCGCTTAGAAGGAGATCCCTAAAACTAGGTTTGGAGTATTGAAAGGAAGCATTATCTTTGCTCTTTTCTTTTTCAATGACAAAAAACAAAACAAAAAAGAGACTGAGATCAGAGAAATGAGTTTTCGAATATCATTTTACATTATTGCATCTGCTTCAAATGTTTAGCCTTACATTTTTTTGTTCTTCTCTTTTTGCAATGTAAGGCTAAAAATTTGAAGCTAGCTGCAGAAATGTATAATGATATTCGAAAACTCCCTTTCTACGATCTAAGATTCTTTTTGTTTTGAATATATTTAAACGTTTTTCATGATATTGTCAAAGGTGTGAGTATTGCTGTTGTTGCTGTGGACGGTTGTTACCGTGAGTTGTTAGCATTGTTAGTTGATGTATATGGTATTGAGATTAACTGTGTAGCTGTTGCTATGTAGTATTTATTGGTGACGTTTACGGGTCTCAGGGATTACTTTTTTGGTTCCTCTGTAGTGTTTATTAGGGACGTTTTTGGATCTATGTAATGACGTGGTCGTTGCTATATGATGACGTGTTCGTTGCTATATGATGACGTGTTGGTTGCTATATGATGACCTTTTGGTAGCTATGGGTTTTAGTGTTAGTGTTTCTTTTTTGTTTAGTTGATTTTAGTTTTAACCAGAGATGAAGACAGTGTGCTCGAGTTGTTAAGAGGTTCCCGTCAGTGAAGCAAGACTTGAAGACAGTGTGCTCGAGTTGTTAAGAGGTTCCCGTTAGTGAAGCAAGACTTGAAGACAGTGTGCTCGAGTTGTTAAGAGGTTCCCGTTAGTAAAGCAAGACTTGAAGACAGTGTGCTCGAGTTAGTAAGAAGTTCCCGTTAGTGAAGCAAAACATGAAGACAGTGGGCTCGAGTTGGTAAGTAGTTCCCGTTAATGAAGCAAGACATGAAGACAGTGTGCTCGAGTTGGTTAGAGGTTCCCGTTAGTGAAGCAAGACATGAAGACAATGTTATCTAGCTGGTAAGAAGTTCTCATTAGTGAAGCAAGACATGAAGACAGTGTGCTCGAGTTGGTAAGAAGTTCTCGTTAGTGAGTTTTAGACATTTTCATGGATTCATGTTTGTAAATAAGTGCGGATACACACATCTAAAGACCACGAATATTAAAGTAGAACTTTGGTTTCACGCATATGTAGGCTAATATATTTGCCCTTTTATGTTTGATGTCTTCTCGTGCTGAACACACACGTCATCACCGCACATGCGCAATACTGCTATTGCGCCAGCCATGTTGTACAAGATCAAAAATGGGCTGGTCCACTGCTCCGGCATCAAACAGAAACTCGTTCATCCTCCCCCTAGACAGCGACGAGGCCGCGACAGACAATTCCGGCTGATAAAAACAAGAACAAAGTACAGGAGCTCCTCATTCCGACAAATAGTGCAGCGTTCCCCAAACGGTTGTCCGGGGACCGGCACCGGTCCGCAAGCCTTACGTTACCGGTCCAGAGAGCATGAATATTGATGTTTAAATCGAAAGAAAATGTAATTAATATATCTGGCACCGGTCCCTGGTGCAGTTTCGAAACTTGTCTACCGGTCCGTGAAACTTAAAAGTTTGGGAAACGCTGCAATAGGGGACTGGAACAAGCTTCCAAAAGCAACAGTTGAGGCGGCTACACTCGACACATTTGTGTCTATTGCCTCCTGTATTCCAAACCCCCATTTCGTAACACCACTGCTGAGTAGCCCTTGCAACCAGTGACGTATCCCTTTGAAACCCATACACAGTAACATCGCGAACCCCTTTGAAACGTAGGAGCCAGAATGATTAATTCATTGATCATGGGTCCTCAAAATATAGAAGAAGAAAGCATCTGAATGATATGGTGCGGAATAGGAAAGGTATCAGAGATATTCCAAAATGTTCTTTGTAATTAATATATGTAAAATGAATTGTGTATATTTAACTGAGATATAAATATGTGTTTTCAACAATAAATTGAAATTCACTCATTTCAAGTGTTCATTAAAAGCAAAAGAGAAAAAAAACAAATTTTATGATGAAAAATGTTTATTGGTGACACAAAGGGCATCCAGTGGGGGCAACACTATTTAACGTGCTGGGCCCTTATCTCAAAACCAAAAAGACATTACATCATTGACTATTGGTATATAGATTTAAAAAAAAATAATTTGTATCATATATTTTACCATTTTTCTTATATACATTTCTAGGGCGAGGAAAGGAGTGGGTAAATTTTTTAATCTCCAAATTCGCTTTTATTTTAGTTGTTAACTTTGGTAAAGATTATAATTTTGAAATAAATACATACATGTTTAGCATTACCAAAGATGCAGTTCACGGGGGTTTAAAAAAAAAAAGGGGTGGTGGCTGTACATTAATTATTATAATGCATCCAATATCTCAAAAACGGACCCAAAAATATCGTTCATATGTATATAATTTTACAAATATATTTGTCACGTTTCCAGACACTATATTTAATATCTATTTAGTTCGGGGCAGAGGGAAAAAGGTCAGCAATTAATTTTTTCATGCAAATTTTGTTGTTCTTTTAAGACGGACAATTTTAAGAACATGAAAATTCTTATATAGACACAAATTTGAAAAAGCATAACATTAATTTTACAACTCTCCGTATATACAGTTACCGGGCTCAGACACATTTGGCGTGATGTACAGTTTGATGCTTCAAATTGTTTTCAATGAGGACTTATATTTTGTTAACAATTTATCGAATTATCATCCCCCCCCCCTTCTAAAATACGTTTAGCGCACTTTGATACTGGGAGTAGCTCATTTCATGACCGCGTCAGGATTTCCAGATCTGATCACGTGACGGACACGAGACTTTGGATTTAGACGATAATATAATATGCTCCCAAGAGTTTCCACCCGTGCCCGTTATACAAGTCAAGTCTTTGTGTAATGTATATTCTATATCCATTTGCGAATTGATTCAGTAGACGACTTGGATCTGTTTAATTATCACCACAAGGCAAAGGGCATGATAGCAAAAGACAAGGGCATATCGCTCGGCCGGAGGTAGCACAGCAACAATTGAAGGAGGGATTCGGGCTGGCGCGATTATTGGGCGATTTTTTACGCATTTTATTTGAACTTGACCTTTGGTCCGAATCGTTAAACATGTCTGCAGGTCAAACGGTCATCACCTATTTCAACTTTAAGTATTGATGGTCGTTAATGCAAAGCTGAATGTGTAAGTTCAAATCAAAATAAAATGAAGATGTTAAAAAAAAAAAAAAATTGAACTTAAGGGGAAAAAAAGGCAATAAAACAATTAATAACAAACTAAATTTCTAAAAAGTTTATACCATTTTAAAAAAAAAAAAAAAAGTAAAAAAAAAAAAAAAAATGAAAATAAGAGGAAAAAAAAGTAAAAAAACCAATAAACCACCACTAAAATTTCTAAAAGTTTATACCCATTGGGGGGGGGGGGGACTATAAATAAATATATGTTTCAAATATAATAAATATTTGTTTGATAAACGTTTGCAACAAGGGCCGATCTTGACCAAAAGGCAATTTAGGTGCTGGCCTCAGAGCCTGTCAAAAAGGGATCCATTTTTTTCAACTTGTTTTTTTTTTTATCTTGTACGTACTTTTAATAACGTAATGTAAAGTATTGATGAGCATCTCGGAATCTCTGATCATAAAGTAGAGAATTGGTGGGAGAAAAAACCAGGAAGGAAATCAAGGGGTAAACTCTTCCTAGTACCGTAAACATCAAAGGTGGTACGGTGGTACGGTGGTACGGTGGTGCGGGGGTACGGGGGGCGGTGTTTAGAGACTTGTCCTTTGGTGACAGAAGACATGAATAGAAAAAACAAAACATCGGAAATCTCCGCTAATTTGGGTGTTGCCTAAGCATAAAAATGTTTGTGGTTTCTTTTTAATACGTTCACCATTCCTGATATTTAAAAAAAAATGGGGGAGGGTGCGGGAGGGGGGGTGCATGAACGTACCTTTAAGAAATACCTGCTCAGTTTCAACTCTCGAAAGTGAGTCCCTACAAAACAAAACTAGACGTCATATAGACTTTATGAATATGATTTAACGCCTTAATATATATATATAAACCTCTGGCTAACCTTTTTTTTTATTTTTTCATTTTTATTTGCCAATGGAAAGGAAGGAAAATTGGAGCTGCCCACGGGGCCTCCGCAAGTCTTAATACGGCCCTGGTGGCATCATTTTTATTTAGAATAAAATCTTACAACTTTCTACATTCACAAAAACAGAAACATATGAGAAAATATGAAAAAAACAAAATGTGTCGCTATTCTTGCTAAACAAAATACCGACAACTGACAAATTATTCATGGAAACAAACGAGTAGTTCATCGTAACCATGTCATTCCCAGGTCTTAAAATCAAGTCAAATCTTCCTCCTGTCGATAAATCGAACCTCAAAAGGCACCGGGGAAACATCCAGACCAAACACGTACTTAACCTCAGGAGGGGAGGTGACGTCCCTCGGCAACATCTGGAACCTCTGGAACAAGGCGGCCGCGTACAAGAACATGGCCGTGTTGGCCAAACCCTCGCCAAGGCAGACGCGGCGCCCGATGGAGAATGGAATGAACTGTTCCGGAATTTTCAGTTTTCTGTCGTTCGTGATGAACCGTTCCGGTTTGAAGCACATGACGTCAGGGCCCCAGATTTTCTTGTCGTGCAGGATGGAGTCCAAATTCGGGATAATGAAACTTCCTTTGGGAATTTTAAACCCTCTCAGCGTCGCCTCCTCGGGGTTGAGGTGGGTGAACCCCAGGCCGGCCACACTGGCCAGCCTCTGCGACTCCAAGATGAAGGCGTTGAGGTACACAAGCTTTGTCCTGTCCTGGATTGTCGGGTGACGCTCGCTGCCGATCTCCCTCTCGATTTCCTCGTGGACTCTCTGCTGCGCGTCTTGGTGTGCGGTTGCGTACAGCAGGAGCCAGAGCAGCGCCGTGCTGGTCGTTTCCGCGCCTGCCAGATAGAGGTCGCTTATGGTCTTGACGATGTTTTCCTCGTCCTCGAGCGTCAGTTCGCCGGCTTTCGTTTTCTTGTTTCTGCCCACCAAGTAAGCCGCCACAAAGTTGTTCGCCGTGTCCGCGTCTGGGTTATCTTTCCTCATTTCCCTGACGAATTTTTTTAATAGGAAATCCATGACATCCTTCGCGTTAGCCGCCAGGCGCTTGGCGCCGAAATAATCCCCAGGCAGTTTGCTGAGAAACGGGAGAAAGTTGATGTATTCGCTGGCCGTTTGACCCCCGACGAGAATCCTCAGCTTTCTCATGAGTTCCTGAAACGTCGGGTCGTCGTACTCGAATCTCCGACCGACGACAAATGCGCTGATGACATTGGCCAGGGTCATGTTGGTGTTGACCCTCATATTCGTGGGCTGCCCATTTAAACTGACCACCAGCTCTACGAAGGCCTCGACCTCGGCTTGGATCAGTTCCGCCAGGAGATTTTTGCCCATGCCAAAGTTTCTGAGAATGGACAACGTCACCGACCTTTGTTCCTTCCAGTTTTGTCCGTTGGCGAACGTTATTCCTTTGTTAAACATTCCAGTCGCCTGCAAAAGTATAAAAAAAAAAACACAAAAAAAAAAACAATCAACCAGTCAATCATCCTGATAACCAAACATAATGTACAGTGATGCCTCGGGTTACGAACGTTTCGGGTTACGAACCGAGTTCTGGAACGAATTAAGTTCGTAACCCGAGGTACCACTGTATTTTGGTTGGCATTAAATGGTCAGTTTCAACCTGATATTTAGTACATCATTAAATTTCTTTATTAAATAACAAGCAAAAGGCTACATGCTTCATGAAGAAGTCTAAATGTGTTGTTTTTTTTTATACCTCGTCAAAGAAGAAAGGGGCTCTGTCTGAAAACTCGTCGGCCTTTTTCACAAAAGCTTCTTTAATGACGTCATATCCGTTGAGAATGACCAGGTGTCTTCCCGCCATGTTTAAACTGGAATAAAATAGATAGCATGGCAGTAATAATAGTTTCAGTTGCACAAACTTTTGACGTGGGACACAATGAGCTACCCGTCACATGATATAAAATAATGGTCTACTTTAGTTACAGTTAATCTGATCTCACAATCATAACACTTTATTAACACAATCTCTACTCATCGCAGTAGCTATACTGGCAGTAGATGTTCCGTTGGCACCTTCTTACAAACAACGAATTCTCCTTCTTTATTTAAAAAAAAAAAAAAAAAATTCTCTGTAACAGACCAAGTTGGCTGTGTCGAGTTTACACACGACACTATCATGTCAGAATGGCGTAGTAATTTTATTATAACATTGAGAGTTCCGAGAAAAATAGGGAACTAAATTCTAGAGCGTAAGTAGACCGCACGCTTTAGTAGAGCGGTGCAGTACACGATTTTATCTGACAGGGAGCAGACCTGTTTTATTTTCTCTCATATGGATTATTGAAGTATTGTGAATCAATTTTGATGTGGAATATTGAATAAGTGTGTGATAATTGCATCCTAGAATTATTGCAGGATATCTTGGCAAGGCTTATTATTGTTGTGTTAATTTATATAATAAAGTACAGTATAATTTCATTGGACGCTGACAATTCATTGTGTGAGAGGACAGCTAAGTTTGAATTTGAAGAGTGAGAGAATTAACGATGGAAGTGATAGCGGCATCCATGACAGTGAATAAGGCATTAGTTAACCATGCTCTATCGGCAATACAACAGCATGTGTTACATTCTCTTTCTTATCTGATTAAGATTTTTGTTTAATGTAGAACTATCAAACGCACATATTCGGGTGAGGGGTCTGAGATTACTCTCTTAAGACCCCGGCTAGTACATTGGCGATCAGCTCCATCTGTTAAAATTTGCCATGTAACATTTTTTTTTCTCACGTAGGGCTCTCCCGCCGCCCTGACCTCCCTTGAAACCTCTAGGGAGGGAGACACTGGGTCAACAGATGCGCTAGAGAATCTGGGACCAGGCTGCAATGTCGGCAGGTAGGGTCCCTGTAATGATTTAGCCTGTTAAAATATGTGCCAACGGGAGAGTGCTCAATGCGCATCTTATGGGTGTTGAATGTTACACGTCAATATTAAACGCAACTCACCGATTACATGCAATATTTCAAAGAGACAATCATTGGCGATTCCATGCAGGCCCTACATCGCCTTTATCTCTATACTGTGTTCTTGGGTGTTAACGCTCTTTCTAACATTCCATTGTGTTTAAATTTTCGCGAACTTCGTATCTCAAGCTATGCTCTCATCAAGTATGCATGTAATATTAAAATATTGTACGTTAAACAATTGTATATAAGAAGATGTGTATGCTGTATATCAACGCCCATTTCCGTGCAAGGTGTTTGGTTTGGGTAAAATTTATGCGTGCTTCAGCGGGTACAGCATGGTACAGCATGGGCGCCCGCAGAAAACTTTCTAGGGGGGGAGGGCGGTCAAAAAATCGATTAACTTTCCAGGGGGGGGGGAGGCAATTTTTTTTTAGTAATGTTTTAATGTAGTTTTAATTTACTGTAGCGTATTTGTATGGTGAACGAACGGAGAGGGCATCAGCTTAGTTACTTTCTCTTTATTTTCTCTTTACTTTAATACATTTTTTGTCTATTTTTGTCTAAAATTCTTTTATCCAATCAATTCAGGGGGGGGGGGCAAAGTACCCCACCTTGCGCCTACCTGCGGGCGCCCATGTGGTACAGCGTATACAGCGGGTACAGTGTGGTACAACGGGTATAGCATGGTACAGTGGGTAAAGCGTGGTACGGCGTGGAACAGCGGGGTGCAACATGCTTTCCATTATTACCCGGCTAAGATCTGGTAACATATTCTACTTTAAATTCAAGAGATTTTGCCAATAAAATATTTGAACATAACTTAAGTTAATATGGTGTCAAAGGTCATATTTATTGGATCTTTTTACCAGAAGATCTCCCCAAATCGTTTGTGCCATTCCTTGAACTGGGGTCGCACGTCCGGCTTCAGGGTGAACAAATGACCAACAATGGGTAAGGGTTTCGTTGGGTACGGGGGTAGCTTGTTGTCTTTTCTTGAGAACCACCAGTAGATGACCAGCAGGACGGTGCTGGCTATCAACACAGTTGACCAGTCCATGATGTCACACGACGCGCTGCAGGATAATAACAAACATGTCATACTCGATAAACTATTTATCTCTCCTTCGCTCTATCATTTCTAGATTTCTCCCCCACTGATATTTAGAAAAACAGAAAATGAAAACTATTTGTAAACGCTTTCTCTTATGTTGCTCTGTCCGCTGTTAGTGTGTGTGTGGGGGGAAAACTTGCATCTCAATTTTGACCCACTACATGAGGTCTAACTGGGGGTGATGATGTGTACACTTACCCACCCCGGAACAATACAAACAGGCTATAAAGGAATATAAATTAATGATAATAAAGACTAAAAAGTACAAAATAAATGAAGATAAACAAAAATACTTTTTGTTTTATTTAGAAATAACGCTTTTCCGAAAATGAATTATAACTAACTATCAAATAATGTCCCTCAAAACTTCAGAGTTGTTACAGCCCATGAACTCAATGTTCTTTGCAAAGCGCAAAGACATGCACGCAGCGATACCGCTAATTCCATTCCGCTTGTCAAGATCACTACCGAAGGGAGCATACAACAAGTAGTGCGAGGTAGTTGTGAGATCCCGTGATTATATAACCTGTATAAAAAAAACTGTTTTCTCACGTGTTTGCTGACAACAACACAAACGTATACATGTGTCCAACATTATGTGTGTCATGTCATGCGACATGAATGTATTTCATTGGCGTGTCCAACATTCTGTGCGTCATGTCATGCGACATCAATGTATTTCATGGGCGTGTCCAACATTCTGTGTGTCATGTCATACGAAATCAATGTATTTGATGGGCGTGTCCAACATTCTGTGCGTCATGTCATGCGACATCAATGTATTTCATGGGCGTCCCACGGTTTTTAGTCGTGTGACTGTGACAACTCTGAAGTTTGGGGGTTAATGTCCATGGTACAGCCTACTGCCAAGAACAGTTTTGGAAAAGCGAGTTTTTGTTTAAAGCATTTTGTATTGTCTTAAAGAACTGCCAAAGCCATTCTTATGTTAATACGTTTTAATACTGTTGTGTTGTGGTTGTTGCTGTTTTTTTTTTTTTGTTGATTTTTTTGGGGGTGGGTTTGTTTTGTTGTTTTTTTTTTTAACCACAGGCTGCAAAGGGTGTTTGAACGAATTTCTTTAGTTAGTCAACAGACTTTGCTATTTTTTTTTTTTTTGTTTATTTTTTTGGGGGTGGGTTTGTTTTGTTGTTTTTTTTTTCAACCACAGGCTGCAAAGCGTGTGTGAACGAATTTCTTTAGTTAGTCAACAGACTTTGCTAGTGCGAGCTGCATTTACGCAAAATGTGATAATTTACACGCTGGGAAAGACAAAACGACCTGATGCCAAGCGGATGTAACCTTTTTTTTTTTGGTTTCGATGTTTTTTGAAACCTTCTCAATCATATGTTAGGCGATGCCCGCCCCACAACTCATTTAAATAGTCTACTGTCCATTTATCTTTTTAAAGAAGTACGGGTACACATGAATAATGTTTGCTTTTAAGTGTTGATTGATACATATGTAATTATTATTATTATTATTATTATTCTATTATCGTTTTATAGCAGCCAGTTAACATCTTTTGATATCTGAATCGACGGTGTGCCGTGTTTGGAGCTAGTCATTTGGTCCAGATGTGCACAGACTGTCTACTTTATCAATCTGGTCAACGTATTGTTACAGAGAGCCTGTTTGCATGGTGTTTCTCGTGTGTGCCCTCTGATTGACCCCGCATGAGACGCTGTGTTCACAAAGGGGTGCGGCTTAGGTCTTTGAAGTGGCTTGTTTACAATCGGCTTCCAATTACGCATTGGGTAGATTGTTTTCGGGTAATTTCTGGAATATACTCCTTAACCCGAGATATGTAAACAACACGTCATAAGCCCTTCTCGAAGCATCTTACTCTACATATATATAAGGGATTGACAGGCACGACGAGGGAGATTTTTCACCTAGATTTTCTTAACATTACGAGGCGTGTTTTATTCTTTTGTGTATTTGTGTGCTCCTACTTATATGTGTTTATTCCGCATTATTTATTGGCATCATTATTTCTAATTGTATTAACTGTGTACCGGTACGACATCTGCCATACTGTAAGTTGAAGATTGTAATTTTATTTTATTTTATTTTGTAATTATCTTAAGACTTAATAAATCTTAATTAATTGTAACTAGAAACTGTTTTGGGTCGTATCTTTAATATTGTTGATTATATGGTATCGTCCTTTGTTAGGCACTGTTTACAACGAGCCAATTAAAATTAAAATAGGAGATTAATTTCTCCCAATACAAGTCAGTGCGTAACAATTTGGGTTGCTCGTCCCGGATATAGCGGACTCTATATTATTATTTTTCTCAAGACCCCAATTCTAACAAATTGGGGGCATCGTCCGCGATAACCGAATCCATATTTTATTCTCATTAGACCCCAATTTTAACAAATTGTGGGATTTTCCGAGGATAATTTTAATCCATAATTTTTATTACACCAATAATAAATTGAGTGTTTTTCTGTGGATTTTGACCCACTGTTTACTTTAATATACTCAGATTAATTTTGAGTACACGATACCATTTTACGACACCAACAACAGAGCTGGTTACAATTTTTTTCATTAGTGTGTGCACTAAGCTTAAATTTTTATAAAAATCATTGTTATATTTTGCCTGTGTCAAAATGGATTTTGATATTGAAAACCCATCAGTAGAGGCATTAGACAAATGTTCTAGGAAGGAGCTATTTTCCATTGCTAAAGCTCTA
Organism: Lymnaea stagnalis; assembly: GCA_964033795.1. Lineage (NCBI taxonomy): Eukaryota > Metazoa > Mollusca > Gastropoda > Lymnaeidae > Lymnaea > Lymnaea stagnalis. Next base: position 136,586 of record CAXITT010000003.1, on the reverse strand, counting down.
GAAATAAATGTAGCTCATTCGGCCGTAAAAAAGACCATACGAGACATGATCATCGTTCACTTTGTGGATGAAGACATGTTATCTGAAGATGAACTTGCCTCAGTCACACAACCGACTGATCCAAGTATGGAGCTCCAACTAAAGCTCAAACAAATGGAACTAGATGCCCAGAGAGAAAAAGAACGTGAGCTTAAACAGCTGGAGCTAGATAAAGAACGTGAGCTTAAACAGCTGGAGTTGGAAGCACAGAAAGAGCTACAAATCAAATTAAAAGAAATGGAAATAACAGCCAATTTGGGAGCAATGGAAAATAGACTCACGGCTCCAGCCGGTCAAGGTTGCGATGCAATTAAATTTGCAAAAGTAATCCCTAAATTTTCAGAAAAAGAGGTTGACCAATATTTTGCACAGTTTGAGATAACTGCCCAAAATTTTAAAATTCCTGAAACTATGTGGTCCACCTTACTTCAACCAGCCTTGACCGGAAGGGCATCTGAAGTCTTTGTGTCCCTGAATGCGGAACAGCGCGGGGACTATAACCTAGTAAAATCATTAATACTTAAGGCTTATGAATGTGTCCCCGAAGCATACCGTAAAAAGTTTAGGGAACTGTGGAAACGTGATGGCCAGACTCATGTTGAGTTCCTCCGGGAAAAGGAACGGCTCCTGGACAAGTGGCTGCACGCAACCAACACCGAGACAGACTTCAAGAAATTCAAGAACCTCATTCTGATGGAGGAGTTCAAGAACTGTGTTCGTACTGAGGTGCGAATACATATTGCAGACCGTGGCGAAGGTGACGCACATACGGCAGCAGTGTTAGCCGACGACTTCACCATCTCACATCAACTTTCCAAGAATCCATCTGACACCAAAAATGACAGGCACAATAAGACAGCTGTATCAACTTACAGTAAACCTCCACAAAAACCATTCAAGCCCGGTACGAAAGAAATTGGTGCAAAAGACACATGTGCCTACTGTAAAAAAGAAGGACATACGAGGGATGATTGCTGGAAACTCAAGAAGAAAACTGAGAAGACCACACATCCTGGTACACAACACAAAGTCTCCGCTTGTACGTCTCGTCATACATCTGGAAACACATTTTCAAAATTCAAGAGTTTTTGCTCTCCAGATGTCCATACAAACTTCAAAGAGGTTTGTCACGACTCATCAAAGAGTTCCATTATGAACAATAAGGCTAGTTTTACTGACTCCAGCCAAGTTCCTGCTTCGACTGCGAGTTTTATGAGCTTGTCGCCAAGATCCTTTTGCTCCAAGAAGAGGTCTACCTCCAGAGGGCGTTTTACTGAGGACTTGTGTGCAAGTTTTGACGACTCTACCCAGAGTTTTACTTCCTCTACCCTAGCCGAATGTTCTCAAGACTCCAACAAGAGTTTACCTACCAAGGTCCAAAATTCTACATCAGAAACTACTGATGTCATACAAGACTTCATGCCTTTCATATCGGAAGGATTCGTATCACTGCCAGGTGATTTTTCCAGTCTACAACCAATCAAAATCTTACGAGATACAGGTGCTTCACAGTCCTTGCTACTTGAGGGTATACTTCCCTTATCTGAATCTACTGCTACTGGGAGCAACATCCTGTTACGAGGTGTAGAGCTGGGATGCATAGATGTACCTTTACATCTCATCAACCTAAAATCAGACTTAGTCTCCGGACCTGTGGTTGTGGGTGTCCGACCAACATTACCATTGGACGGCATCTCGTTGCTGCTAGGCAATGACTTAGCTGGTGGGAAGGTGATAGCCGAGCCCATCGTTACTCATGAACCTTGTTTAAATGAAAATCAGGAAGAAGATCAAGAATTGTATCCAGCATGTGCTGTGACAAGGGCCATGAGTTCCAAGATCTCCACAAAAGAGATTTCACAAAAAGGCAATAAAATTCTTCCTGAAATTGACCTGGGAAAAACATTTTTTGCAAGTCTTAATGAAGAGGCTAGTAATTACAAGACTCCAACTCGAATGCAACTTATTGAAGAACAGAAGAGTGATCCAGAAATAGTCAAACTTCGAGAGAACGCTTTGACCCAAGAAGAAGCTGAACAATTCCCTATATGTTATTACCTTCAAGATGACATACTTTTGAGGAAATGGCGACCTCCAGACGCAAATGCTGACGAAGAATGGAGGATAGTTCATCAAATAGTAGTTCCTACCCCATTCCGGAACGAAGTCCTGAACTTAGCCCATGACTCACCACTTTCAGGGCATTTGGGAGTAAAGAAGACATATCACAAAATCACGTCGCACTTCTTTTGGCCCAAAATCAAGAAAGATGTGGTTGAATACTGCAGATCATGTCATACTTGTCAGGTTGTAGGGAAACCAAATCAGAAGATACCAGCAGCTCCTCTTCAACCCATTCCAGCATTCGAAGAACCTTTCAGTCGCGTTATTATAGACTGCGTTGGACCTCTGCCAAAGACAAAATCAGGTCACCAATACTTGCTGACAATCATGTGTGCGTCAACAAGGTTCCCAGAAGCTATTCCTCTTCGCAATATCAAGACTCCGAACATCGTCAAAGCCTTGACGAAGTTTTTTACATTGTTTGGTCTTCCGAAGTCTGTACAGTCTGACCAAGGAACCAACTTCAAGGCTGGAATATTCAAACAAGTGATGAAACAGTTGGGCATAGAACACTGCTTGTCGAGTGCATATCATCCTGAGTCACAGGGAGCACTTGAGCGATTCCATCAGACGCTGAAGAACATGATGAGAACCTACTGCCTAGAACAAGAGAAAGACTGGGATGAAGGCATCAACATGCTACTGTTCGCCGCAAGAGAAGCAGTTCAAGAATCACTTGGATTCAGCCCCTTCGAACTGGTGTTTGGCCACACGGTTCGCGGTCCCCTTAAACTTTTAAAAGACACGTGGATGTCATCGGCACCCACGGAAGGACTTCTTGACTATGTCCAAAAATTTAAAACTAAACTTTTTAATGCCGTTAATTTGGCTAAATTACATTTAAAAGATTCACAATCTAAAATGAAAGTTTGGTATGACAAAAAGTCAAAATTCAGACAGTTTGCTTCAGGGGACAAAGTGCTTGTGCTGTTGCCGATACCAGGGCAAGCACTACAAGCTAGATATTTTGGTCCTTATGTTGTTGAGTCCAAAATCAATGATTTAAATTACATTGTGTTAACACCAGATCGTAAAAGAAAGAAACAGTTATGTCACATTAACATGTTAAAAGAATATTTTGATAGAAAATGTGATGATCATTGTCCATCCTCAGAAACAAATGTTAACACAATCTCAACTGTAACTTCAGTACTTAAAGAAAATGTTACTGAAACCTTTGATAGTGTCCCAGAAAAAGTTGGTAATTACAAACTTAAAAATTCAGAAATACTGGCCAACTTAGATAAGAAACTAGGACATTTGTCATTGTCAGAGAAGGATGTTGTTAAGTCTGTTATTGCAGATTTTGTTTTACTCTTCCCTGATGTACCTAATAAAACCAACATTGCTGTACATGATGTTGACATTGGCAATGCAGTTCCGGTCAAGCAACACCCCTATAGGGTCAATCCGGAAAAACTTGAAATAATCCGGTCTGAAATAAAATACATGCTTGAAAATGATATAATTGAACCAAGCTCTAGTAACTGGAGTTCACCATGTATTTTAGTCCCAAAGCCTGACAAAAGTTACAGGTTTTGTACTGACTTCAGGAAAGTGAATGCATTCACAAAGACTGATTCCTTTCCGATTCCAAGGATAGACGATCTTATAGATCGAATAGGTGATGCCAAATATGTAACCAAGATAGACTTACTATCAGGTTATTGGCAGGTTCCTCTATCTGACAGAGCAAAAGAAATCTCTGCTTTTTGTACTCCAGATGGTTTATATCAATATAAAGTAATGCCGTTTGGAATGAAAAATGCCCCAGCTACATTCCAACGTCTTGTAAATAACATTATTGCTGACCAGGAAAATTGCAGCGCCTATATTGATGATGTAATTATTTACAGTCAAGATTTTTCAACTCATGTAAACCAATTAAGATCTCTGTTTAAAAAATTTTTGCAGGCAAATGTAACTGTAAATTTAAATAAATGTGAATTTTGTCATGCAACTGTGGAATATTTAGGTCACATAGTGGGTCAAGGTCATGTAAAGCCTGTTCAAGCTAAGATAAATGCTATTGTATCACTTCCACCACCCACTACTAGAAAACAGTTAATGAGATTTTTGGGAATGGCAGGTTATTATAGAAAATTTTGCAAAAATTTCTCAGTTATTGCTTCTCCTTTAAGTAATATGTTAAAGAAAAATGCAAAATTTCATTGGTCAGATGCTTGTCAGGAAGCATTCGAAAACATTAAAAATATACTTGCTAATGCTCCTGTTCTCATTGCACCAGACTTTAACAAACAGTTTAAATTAGCTGTAGATGCCAGTGATGTTGGCATTGGTGCAGTTCTTTTTCAAGAAGATGACCACAATGTAGATCATCCTGTCTCTTATTTCTCAAAGAAATTTAACTCACATCAGAAAAACTATTCCACTGTAGAAAAAGAATGTTTAGGTTTAATTCTTGCTCTCCAACAATTTGATTTTTATGTCAGTTGTTCTTTACATTCAGTACTTGTTTTTACTGATCACAATCCTTTAACATTTTTGAATAAGATGGTCTCCAAAAATCAAAGATTGTTAAGATGGAGCCTATTTTTACAAGAATATAATTTGGACATCAAACATATTAAAGGCAAAGACAATGTCATTGCAGATACTTTGTCCAGAAATTAATTTTCACTTATGTTATTGTTTATAAGCTGTTAAGAAGTTTTTTGTCTAATATTTTGAGAGTAAGAAATGTACTTTCTTCAATTTTAATGGAAAAAGAATTCCATTTTTGAACAATGAAATTTTTTTCTTTTAAGAGGGGAGGTGTTATAGAGAGCTTGTTTACATCATATTTCTCGTGCGTGCCCTCTGATTGACCCCGCATGAGACGCTGTGTTCACAAAGGGGTGTGGCTTAGGTCTTTGAAGTATCTTGTTTACAGTCGGCTTCCAATTACGCATTGGGTAGATTGTTTTCGGGTAATTTCTGGAATATACTCCTTAACCCGAGATATGTAAACAACACGTCATAAGCCCTTCTCGAAGCATCTTACTCCACATATATATAAGGGATTGACAGGCACGACGAGGGAGATTTTTCACCTAGATTTTCTTAACATTACGAGGCGTGTTTTATTCTTTTGTGTATTTGTGTGCTCCTACTTATATGTGTTTATTTCGCATTATTTATTGGCATCATTATTTCTAATGGTATTAAATGTGTACCGGTACGAGATCTACCATACTGTAAGTTGAAGATTGTAATTTTATTTTATTTTATTTTGTAATTATCTTAAGACATAATAAATCGTAATTAATTGTGACTAGAAACTGTTTTGGGTCGTATCTTTAATATTGTTGATTATATGGTATCGTCCTTTGTTAGGCACTGTTTACAACGAGCCAATTAAAATTAAAATAGGAGATTAATTTCTCCCAATATAAGTCAGTGCGTAACAGTATGCACAGCTTGCATGTCTACTTTATCAATCTGGCACAGATGTGCACCGATTGTCTACTTTATCAATCTGGTCAAGATATGCACAGCTTGCATGTCTACTTGATCAATCTCGTCCAAATGTGCACAGCTTGTCTACTTTATCAATCTCGTCCAGATGTGCACAGCTTGTCTATGTTACGCACTGTCTTCTATTGTGAGAAATTAATCTCCTATTTTAATTTTATGGCTCGTTCAAACAGTGCCTAACAAAGGACGATACCATAGAGAAATACAATAACAAAAATACGACACCCAAAACAGTACCAATTACAATTAATAAGATTTAATTTAGTAATAATACAATTACAAAGCACAAAAAATATAATTACAAATCATCAACTTACAGAATATTGGAAAATCTTGTACCGGTACACAATTAATACAATGTGCCAATTAATAATGACGAATTCAAACAGATATAAGCACACCAAGAATAATATACGTCTCGTAAAGTTAAAAATATCCTTCTGAATCTCTCTCTCTCTCTCCGTGTCTTTCAATCCCTTTATATATGCAACGTAAGCACTGCCTTCCAGAAACTACTCAGCATTTGTTTACGTTTCTAGAACAAATCGCGATCATTCGACAAGATACTAGGAGACAGACTAACCGTGTTTAATTGGTAGTCGGTAGTAAACATGATACATCAAAGAGATAAGCCACGCCCATCTATGAACGTAGCGTGTGCTAGGTATCTAATTTGGGGTCGAGCAAAGTTCACGCACCGGGAAGGCGTCATACCTAACAGTCTACTTTATCAATCTGGTCTAGATGTGCACAGCTTGTCTAAAACGGTTTTCTATCTTCCTTTTTCAACACAGAGAACTAAACGAGAGGAAGTCCATCTAAGATTTGAAATATCCTGAACACTTAAAAAATTGAATTACATGTACAAATAATAAAAAATAATTATATTTCATAATTTGGTTACAAGGCGTGCAAAACTCAAGTTACTGATATGTATTTCACTGGAAGTGGTATGCAATGTGATCAGTGGTGTGCTGACAATCAAGCAATAATCTTTCGATACTCGTCGGTTATAGAATAGACGCCACGCTATTTGCGTAATCTGTTTTATTTTTTACATTCTTAAAAACCGCTTAGATAAAATATACTACATTTATCAACCGTTTTGGTAGAATATTCTACATTTAACAACCAGTTAGATAAAATGTAATAAATTTATAAACCGTTTTGGTAGAATTTGCTACATTTGACAACCGGTTAGATAGAATATGCTACACTTATCAACCGGTTTGCCCGAGCAATGACCAAACCGGTTCCAGGAACCTGCTGAATTAAATTCTTAGACTTAAAATGTCAAAATGCTTACCCTTCAGACCTTGTACACTGAAATAAATATGGCGTGGTACGGTAAGTCGTTTAACTCTAAAAGTCTGCTTTTGTGGAACCATGGCCTTCCTTTAGCTCAGTTTTTGACCTTTGACCTAACCCTGTTCTAGTTTTCGTATTTCCAATTATTCAATGCGGTGGTGTAAGAGTGAGTGAGTGTGTATAGAACAGATAGATAGAGAGAGAGAGAGAGAGAGTGGGTGAGTGTGTGTGTGGACAGACAAACAGAGAGAGAGAGAGAGAGAGAGAGAGAGAGAGAGAGAGAGAGAGAGAGAGAGAGAGAGTGTGTGAGTGTGTGTGAGTGTGTGTGTATAGAGAGAGTTGATATGTGTGTGTGTGTGTGTGTGTGTGTGTGTGTGTGTTGTGTGTGTGTGTGTTTGTCTTTGTGTGTGTGTGTGTGTGTGTGTGTGTGTGTGTGTGTGTGTGTGTGTGTGTGTGTGTGTGTGTGTGTGTGTGTGTGTGTGTGTGTGTGTGTGTGTGTGTTCGTAATGTGGGCTCTCAATAGATTAGACTGGGAGCGCTGAGCGGTTCAACTCAGTCGGAACTTTTTTTTAAGTCAGCACCGGAAGACCGCAAGGAAATGCTTTGTAAACATGTCTCCATGAAGAGCCTGCGGTCTTCATCACAGTACTTGCTGAGTGTTCCCAGTGTGGATAAACACAGAAAAAAGTCGCACTTTTGAAGCGATAGCGCCAAAAGTATGGAACAGTTTGCCTCAATCTTTGAGGGGAATTGTAAATGCTAAACAATCTTTTAAGAAACAATTATAATTTTTTTTTTGTTTACATTGATTTCGGAGGACCAGAGGCGCCAGAGTGCAGTGAGCATGCTAAAATGGCATGGATACCGGCGCGATATAAATATCAATCAATAAATCAATCATTTTTGGTCTGCTGCATGGTAAAGAAACGTCTATGTCCACCATTGCAGAGAGATGGTAAAGAAATTTCTATGTCCACCATTACAGAGAGATTGTAAGGAAATTTCTATGTCCACCATTGCAGAGAGATGGTAAAGAAATTTATATGTCCACCATTACAGAGAGATTGTAAAGAAATTTCTATGTCCACCATTGCAGAGGGATGGTAAAGGTAAAGAAATTTCTGTGTCCACCATTGCAGAGGGATGGTAAAGAAATTTCTATGTCCACCATTGCAGAGGGATGGTAAAGAAATTTCTATGTCCACCATTACAGAAAGATGGTAAAAAAAGCTTCGCGTTTGTTCGTGTGGATCTCTCTTTGTGGCGGCGAAATCTTCGGAAGGCTAATTGACCCACTTCCCGTTATTCCATCTAGCTGAATATGTTCACGTTGACTCGTTGCCGATGACAACACATTCTATTGACTTTTCAGCCTCATCCGCAGGCCTCAACTAAAAAAAAAATCAGTTTTTCCTGTTTTTCAATGGGGAAGCTGACTGGCCATCTTCCCGTCATCTTGCTGAGCTGAAACTGGGCCCATTGACTCATTTTCACGACATCACATTTTCAGCCCCATTCCCAACCCTGTTTTCAAGGGCAAGTTGAATGAAATCTGATTAGGCCAATGGTTGCGTGTTTTGGTGTGGAGATTAATTGTGTAGCTGTTTGCCATGTGCTTTGTATTTTTTGGCGACTTTTAAATTGAAATATATCTTCGGTACGTTAGGTTTTACAGGCACTAAGTTTAATCAAATTCATTTCCATAACAAAAATCAGTTGCTACAGTCACATAAATGATAAATCACGTAGAATTACATAAATGCAAAAAACAAAAATGCTTATAAATTTAAGGACTTTGTTTCAGAGGTTGTTTAATTTCGCATTTTTATAAGACGTAGCAGACGTTTAATTTTTAATTTTTTTATTTTAGCTTTTGTTTTCTTTTATTCCCAGCCTTTTCCGCAATGTTTTTTTTTTTTTCATCTAGCTAGTTACCGAGGTAAACAAAGATGGAAAACTCTTTGTTTGATCTAGCTAGTTACGGAGGTACCCAAATAAGGAAAACTCTTTGTTCATGTGGCTAGTTACCGAGGTAACCAAATAAGGAAAACTCAAAAACTGAATTATTCTCATATTCATTTATTTTTTAACAATAATATTTTAGGGGAGGGTGCATTTAAAGTTACGGAGTTTATTTACGAAACTCTATGTCGCTCTACGATGCTCCATTTATTTCAATAAGAATTACAAGTTCTTCCCTTCTCAAAATTTAAAATTCATTCTTACTTTTTGTGTAATGGCAAAAAAGGGGGATTTGGGGGGGGGGGGGGGGGGGTGCCAAGACTTAGTTGAACAATTCTTACGGTTGGCAGAAAATTGAAAAGTTTGAGAAGCCCTCTCATATCTTGCATTCCTACCATACTGAGAGATTCTCAATACAAGTTGATGATGTCTATTTGAGATTTTACATACTTAATACATACTATACATTTATGTTTAGTTTTGTTTTAAAATTTTTAATTTAAAGAATAATATTATTTTGGTTTAAACGATGTAAAAGAATTATATGTGTCTCTACATTTATTCCAATCTCGAACTTGGATGGTAAAATTGTTTACCTTGCAGAAGTCGTCCACTATCATAAACTGAAATAAATCTGGCGTGGTTACTGTCTGCTGATGACTCAACGTCTGTTGTTGTAGTGGCGCTGTGGTGACCTTGTACAGGACTAAGTCAACTCGACCAATGCGGATGTGGAACCCACCATTTCTACCTTGGCCTCCCATTTCTGTATGTGCCTTGAACTTTGACCTGTTCTAGTTTTCTGTTTTAGATCGGTGTTCCTGCTGCTGTTTGAAATTGTACAGAGATACGACACATTCTCTCTTTGTCTTCTCTCTTTATCATTCTTTCTCTCTCGTGCTCTCTCTCTCTCTCTCTCTCTCTCTCTCTCTCTCTCTCTCTCCCTTTCTCTCTCTCTCTCTCTCTCCCTCTCTCTTTCTCTTTATAAGTTCCCAACAGCGGTGTACTCTTTTTCTCTCTTTGTCTTTTCTCTTTCTCATTCTTTCTCTCTCGTGCTCTCTCTCTCTCTCTCTCTCTCTCTCTCTCTCTCTCTCTCTCCCTTTCTCACTCTCTCTCTCTCTCCCTCTCTCTTTGTCTTGATAAGTTACCAACAGCGGTGTAATCTTTAGCTTTCGGGAAAGGGGCTCATGCAGTGTTTTACTATTGACATTTACGGGCTACATGACTGTTCAGTTCTGGTAGAGACATTTGATAAATTGGTTATTTATCACGGCAATAAGTCGTCTATCGCATAGCACACAGAGCCACTTTAGGCCAATCTGGCACGGTGAATAGGGCCTGGTGCCTGTGAACCTGTAAATGCTTACAATATTTGGAAAGTTGACACAGTGAATAGGGCCTAGTGCCTGTGAAGCTTTAAATGAATAACAATATGTGGAAAGTTGACAACAAATTCCCACAAAAATCAGCGCCATTTTATTCCAAAGACAAAAGTCAACTTTAAAGACTGTCTCCACGGACGTCATTTAGGTAAAGCAGGGAGGGGCATTTGCCCCCCTCCCCCCTGAATTTCCAGGTTTTATTTAAATTGGTATGTATGGTGGCGCCCCTCGTAATAAGCAACTTAACAAGCCGACCAAGATTTGGTTTTGTCCCCAACCCCTGAAAAAAACTGAAATGACGCCCCTGACTGCCTTTCTCATATAATTACAGAACAAGTATCGGGTAGGTCTATAACAAGGCTTATGAACATTTTTATTGCCATGGATCCCTAATGCCGGTACGTCTTGGAAAAAAATTTGTAAAATGCAAATAATAAAATAACAAAGAATCATATATTCTTGAATTAATCTTCAATTAATCTTCTTTTCGAGATCTGATTTAAACTTAAATGTATTCGATTTTTCCCTTTTATGTATCGATTACTTCATCCCTAGCTATAGCGTTGGTCATTGGAAAATATAACATTTTGCATAGCATTGTTCAGACTTAGAATCTTTCTGAGATCTCTGTTATGAGACTGAGAATAAATCTCTGCCAGGGGTATGCAAGCCCAAAGATTGGACTTGGTGCAGGCGATTGTAACTTTTTGAAAATTGCAAAAAAATCAAAAATTGAAGTCCCTGGTTGTCTTACGGGTTGTCTCACTGGTTGCCTCATTGGTTGTCTCACTGGTTGTCTCATTGGTTGTCTCACTGGTTGCCTCACTGGTTGTCTCATTGGTTGTCTCATTGGTTGTCTCATTTTTTGTGTCATTGGTTGTCTCACTGGTTGTCTCATTGGTTGTCTCACTGGTTGCCTCATTGGTTGCCTCACTGGTTGTCTCATTGGTTGTCTCATTGGTTGTCTCACTGGTTGTCTCATTGATTGTCTCATTGGTTATCTCACTGGTTGTCTCATTCGTTGTCTCACTGGTTGTCTCACTGTTTGTCTCATTGGTTGTCTCATTGGATGTCTCACTGGTTGTCTCACTGGTTGTCTCACTGGTTGTCTCACTGGTTGTCTCACTGGTTGTCTCATTGGTTGTCTCATTGGTTGTCTCACTGGTTGTCTCACTGGTTGTCTCACTGGTTGTCTCACTGGTTGTCTCATTGGTTGTCTCATTGGTTGTCTCACTGGTTGTCTCACTGGTTGTCTCACTGGTTGTCTCACTGGTTGTCTCATTGGTTGTCTCATTGGTTGTCTCACTGGTTGCCTCACTGGTTGTCTCACTGGTTGTCTCACTGGTTGTCTCATTGGTTGTCTCATTGGTTGTCTCACTGGTTGCCTCACTGGTTGTCTCACTGGTTGTCTCACTGGTTGTCTCATTGGTTGTCTCATTGGTTGTCTCACTGGTTGCCTCACTGGTTGTCTCACTGGTTGTCTCACTGGTTGTCTCATTGGTTGTCTCATTGGTTGTCTCACTGGTTGCCTCACTGGTTGTCTCACTGGTTGTCTCACTGGTTGTCTCATTGGTTGTCTCATTGGTTGTCTCACTGGTTGCCTCACTGGTTGTCTCACTGGTTGTCTCACTGGTTGTCTCATTGGTTGTCTCATTGGTTGTCTCACTGGTTGCCTCACTGGTTGTCTCACTGGTTGTCTCACTGGTTGTCTCATTGGTTGTCTCATTGGTTGTCTCACTGGTTGCCTCACTGTTTGTCTCACTGGTTGTCTCACTGGTTGTCTCATTGGTTGTCTCATTGGTTATCTCACTGGTTGTCTCATTCGTTGTCTCATTGGTTGTCTCACTGGTTGTCTCATTGGTTGCCTCACTGGTTGTCTCATTGGTTGCCTCACTCGTTGTCTCATTGGTTATCTCACTGGTTGTCTCACTGGTTGTCTCATTGGTTGCCTCACTGGTTGTCTCACTGGTTGTCTCACTAGTTGTCTCATTGGTTGCCTCACTGGTTGTCTCATTGGTTGCCTCACTGGTTGCCTCACTGGTTGTCTCACTGGTTGTCTCTCTGGTTGTCTCATTGGTTGCCTCACTGGTTGTCTCATTGGTTGCCTCACTGGTTGTCTCACTGGTTGTCTCATTGGTTGCCTCACTGGTTGCCTCACTGGTTGTCTTACACGAAATTAAACCACCTGCGGCTGTATGTTGCCCCTGATATTTAAGCTGTGATGTGGGAAACAATCGGAAGTACTTTAAATTATAGTGAACAGCTCAATACTAAAAACACAAAAGAGGCAAGGGGTCTCAAAAAGACGGCCTACGGGCCCAATGTATTCTGATTCTTTCTAAGAATAAAACTGGATATATAAGTGTGTGAACCCATCATTCCCTGATATCCCGACCTTTCAAAACCACACAACTATCAATCCGAGAACTCGCGTGGTCTCGTAAGAGCTTTGTCTTCGAGTGATCTTGGCGTCGTGAGGTCATAAGCACGTCATCACATACACTTAACGGTCACGAGGGTGAAGGTCCGCTTACAAAATCGTGACGCTATGATGTTAACAGTCTGCCTAACACAGTGCTACCAGACCTTCGAAGACCAGATCTGGAGAACTCAGACAACCACACACACACATTTTTTTTTTTTTTTCTCATTTGGAAACTAATTAAGAAAATCGATGAAACTTTTGGACTTCACTTCTAGAGGGAAAAAAAAAGGGGGGGGGGGGGGGGGG
>CAXITT010000003.1:91194-122606 GCA_964033795.1 Lymnaea stagnalis | reverse complement strand
CTCAAAATGAAATGAATATTCAATGATCCATAGGAGCCAGAATGATCAATTCAGTGATCGTGGGCCCTCAAAATGAAATGAATATTCAATGATCCATAGGAGCCAGAATGATCAATTCATTGATCGTGGGCCCTCAAAATGAAATGAATATTCAATGATCCATAGGAGCCAGAATGATCATTTCATTGATCGTGGGCTCTCAAAATGAAATGAATATTCAATGATCCATAGGAGCCAGAATGATCAATTCAGTGATCGTGGGCCCTCAAAATGAAATGAATATTCAATGATCCATAGGAGCCAGAATGATCAATTCATTGATCGTGGGCCCTCAAAATGAAATGAATATTCAATGATCCATAGGAGCCAGAATGATCATTTCATTGATCGTGGGCTCTCAAAATGAAATGAATATTCAATGATCCATAGGAGCCAGAATGATCAATTCAGTGATCGTGGGCCCTCAAAATGAAATGAATATTCAATGATCCATAGGAGCCAGAATGATCATTTCATTGATCGTGGGCTCTCAAAATGAAATGAATATTCAATGATCCATAGGAGCCAGAATGATCAATTCAGTGATCGTGGGCCCTCAAAATGAAATGAATATTCAATGATCCATAGGAGCCAGAATGATCAATTCAGTGATCGTGTGCCCTCAAAATGAAATGAATATTCAATGATCCATAGGAGCCAGAATGATCAATTCATTGATCGTGTGCCCTCAAAATGAAATGAATATTCAATGATCCATAGGAGCCAGAATGATCAATTCAGTGATCGTGTGCCCTCAAAATGAAATGAATATTCAATGATCCATAGGAACCAGAATGATCAATTCATTGATCGTGTGCCCTCAAAATGAAATGAATATTCAATGATCCATAGGAGCCAGAATGATCAATTCATTGATCGTGGGCCCTCAAAATGAAATGAATATTCAATGATCCATAGGAGCCATAATGATCATTTCATTGATCGTGGGCCCTCAAAATGTAGAAGAAGAAGATCCTGAAATACTCAACTCCCCCGACAGTGCTGACGGTACGTTTACGACGCCGTTGCTGTCATTCTATACAACTCCTAGAATTGAATTGCAGAAGACAGGGTGTACGCTTTGGGAAGCCATACAATAACAAGATATGTAGAGAGTTTGCCATAGAGAAATACCCCTTATTACTTATCAGATCATTAGGACAAAGCAGTGTGAATGATGATGATTGAGTACTTTTAAAGCGCTTGTCTCCATGCTATTTTAACATGCTCACAGTGCTCTGATGACCTATACATTTAAATTTTTTTTTGGAGGGGGGGGATCAATCTAAGAGTGTGTACATACATACATCCCCACCCCTATCCAAAACCAAATCTTCCAAATGCCCCTTTTAAGCCCTATTTGGGAAACACTGATGTAGAGGCAACCATCAGGGCTTCTCATTACTCCCCTGGTCGTTTGCTCAAATCGGAAAAAACAGGATTAGAGCTTTCCTCATATTTTAAATTTAAAATATATATTTTTTAAACTGAATTAAACTATAAAAAGAGTTCATTTTTTTATGGTTGCTTAATTGTTATTGTCCTTTGATGAATAATAAAAATGTTAATGTTTAGTTGAGAGGTTGGTGACTTGCTACTAGTTGGGTCACTTGCTACTAGTTTGTCCCGTGCTACTAGTTGGTCAATTGCTACTAGTTGCTCCATGTTTTTGAAGACTTATCAATATTCAATGGGTTATACCAGGCCTGCACAACATACGGCCCCCGGGCCGCATGTGGCCCGCCAGCACCCACTTTGTAGCCCGCAAAGTAACGAAATATTCTTTATTCTTATTACTTTCTTAATAGTTTTTCACTTCTCCTATTTTCTTTTGGCCCACACAAGTTTTTCATAAAGTATTACGGCCCACCTTACATTTTGAGTTGTACAGGCCTGGGTTATACTACACTCTTGTAAAGGAAAGTTGAATATAACCGCATGTCGACAAAAACCATCACACTTTATGAGTTTTGCATTCTTTACAGGTCGCTACTTCAAGTTTAGAATCCATCACTGAATATTTACAGGCAAATGTTTCTAACAACTTGTAACAAGGGCTTCGTTTCAAATAAAAATTTTCAAAAACAAAAAAAAAACAATTAAGAATTTTAATCAATGTTTCTTTTATTTCCATGATGTCTCACTGTGGTGATTTTGGAAGAATTAACCAAACAACAACAACTCTACATTATATAATAATAATAAAGTATTAGAAAAATGTAGTTTGACACATGAACATCTTGTGATAATCAAGTAACTAGAGCAGAGGTTTCTGGTCTGTGGGAGGTGACCTCAAATGGGGATGCATAGAGATTTCTGTGGGGGTCGCCGGCTGAAACAATGGATGGAACAAGAGAAGTAAGAGAAAAATGTAATGCCCAGTGGTAAACTTTATTACATTTTGTCTTAAAGTTCGAGTTACAGATGAAATCATGCCATTCAATATGTCATCAATTACATGACATTAAATATGTAGCCAATGACATGACATAAATGTGTCACAAATGACATGACATAAATGTGTCAGCAATTAAATGTGTCAGCAATTACATGACATTAAATATGTCAGCAATTACATGACATAACTGTGTCACCAATGACATGACATAAATGTGTCAGCATTTACTTGTGTCACAAATTACATGACATACATGTGTCACCAATGACATGACATAAATTTGTCAGCAATTACTTGTGTCAAAAATTAGATGACATAAATGTGTCAGCAATGACATGACATAAATTTGATAGCAATTAAATGTGTCACAAATTACATGACATAAATGTGTCAGCAATTACATGACATAAATGTGTCAGCAATTAAGTGTGTCAGCAATGAAATGACATAAATTTGTCAGCAATTAAATGTGTCAGCAATTACATGACTTTAAATATGTCAACAATGAAATGACATTAATGTGCCACCAATTACATGACATTAATGTGTCAGCAATTAAATGTGTCAGCAATTACATGACATAAATGTGTCAGTAATGACATGACATACATGTGTCAGCAATTACATGACATTAAATATGTCAGCAGTTACATGACATAAATGTGTCAGCAATTAAATGTGTCAGCAATTACATGATATTAATTGACTTGACAAAGTTTGAGAACCTGTGTACTAGAGCTATTCAGTGCAGTTTACTACATTTTACAGGTCCAGGTCATAAAGCAAACATTTTTGCTATCCTGTGGCTTGCTGAATTATTATTTTCTTTTAAACAAGAAAATTGTATTCTAAAAGTGTGTATCTTGTACTACCTGGGATGGGAAAAATTTCCCGGTGTGTATCTTGTACTACCTGGGATGGGAAAATTTCCCGGTGTGTATCTTGTATTACATGGGATGGGAAAATTTCCTGGTGTGTATCTTGTACTACCTGGGATGGGAAAAATTTCCTGGTGTGTATCTTGTATTACCTGGGATGGGAAAATTTCCCAGTGTGTATCTTGTACTACCTGGGATGGGAAAATTTCCCAGTGTGTTTCTTGTACTACATGGAATGGGAAAATTTCCCAGTGGTATCTTTTACTACCTGGGATGGGGAAATTTTCCGGTGTGTATATTGTACTACATGGGATGGGAAAATTTCCTGATGCGTATCTTGTACTACCTGGGATGTGAATATTTCCCAGGAAGTCTTTTTTTAACAAAAATTCCTGCGGGATCCCAGGAGAGAAACCCTAGCAACCACACGATACTGGCAGTCAGAGAATTCCGCTGCAGCTTAAGCTAAGACTCATTCAATTGGTCTTCACTTGCTGGGTTTGAGGGTTGTAGAGCAGCGATTCTCAAACTATTGTCCGCTTTGTTCATTTCAAATAAATGAACGGTTTCTGCTGCTAAGAATTAACCTCACGCAGTGTAACCAGCCAACGCGCATTAAATATAACCGACGTTATAATCAATAATCTGGGTAAATCGACAATTATTTTTTATGTATTCATAATGAATCACATGGTAAAAAAATTAGCATGAGTTACGAAGACATCAGAAGATAAAAGCCACAATTATTGTGTAAATTTATATATGAAAATAAAATTGATTTGAGGACACTGTGAACAATGGGTACATTTTTCACTCTGGCAAGAGCATCCTTGGTAAGACTTGATAGGTAATGTAATCAATGAATAAATAATTTATAGATGAATGTGCATTCCTTAAGTAAAATGTGTAAACTACCATACCCAATGTATGACATGGTCATACTGACAAGAATTGATTAGGATTATATAACAGCATAAAAGTACAACATACCAATGGAACAATCCTATCCCAGCAAGAAACTTCAGAAAATTCTACCCTAATACTTCACAGAACAAATACTTAGTGACCTATGTGCCGGAGCCATGAGGGTTCTAGATACCTGTATCACAAAACTAAATCTTGATTTTTAGAGGGAAGCAGAGGGAAAAAAGGGGATTGGGAAGTCAACTTTTAAAAACGATTGGCAAATAAAATAAACCAGGTAGTTAATGCTTTTTGATTATGACAAATATAGATGGGGATTTGTGAGATACTGCAGCGGTTTTAACTATGTCCAGTTCCAAAATGCCAAAACAACTGCATGGAAATTTACAGCTTTAACTTTAATAACCAAATGGCAGGCATTTTTGTAAGTGATTGTGAACTGCTACAAATGTGAAGCTGCATGCAAGATGACTTGAGTAAATATTAGTACTAATGCTACACTTGGCAAAGATGGTATTCTAGGATATAAAATCTGTGTCAAACTTATATATTTACCAGATGAAAGAAAGCATCTTAAATAAAATATGCTTTACATCTTAAAAATGATTAAATTTGAAATTTCTGTTAGGTAAATTATACTTATAACCAAGTATTTCATAAATGATTGTGAATGAAGGTTTTTAGATGCGATTCTTTTATAAAAGAATCATAAAATTATGAAAAAGAACTTCCTAGGTTTGATGCATCTCTGTAGATATATTTATGCATAAGCATTGCATATTATTCACTTTTCATAATACAACATTTAAAAAATAATATACAAAGGCTTATAGAGTAGTAAAAAATACAAAAATACATCGATTTAGTGTACATATAGTATATAGTAACTTACCTACAACAATCCCAGGCAATAAAGCACAGGTATGTTGATAATGGATAATATATTGATAGCAATACAATGATTCATTAATTTGAAAGACTTGCCGAAATAACCCATAAACATTCAATCAAAATACGGTGAAATAAATCAATCAAAATACAGTGAAATAAATCAAACAAAATACAGTGAAATCAATGCACGTTAACAAATAAATCAATGAGAGTTACATCAAATGAAAATTGATTTAAAATCTGCAGGAAAATGTTTCAACCTAAAGTAAAAATAAATCCATTAAAATCACACATCTCACGTATGAACCGGTACTTTTTTTGAAATATTTATGTTAATTTTTGGTTTTGTTTATTATCTTTTATACGTAAAATCTAAATCTGTGCCTGGCTTTAAAATCTATCTGTCTTTTGCATATTCTAGTGCACAACCTGGCCTTGCACTGTTTCTGTCTCTGTTTTATTTATTATAAATTTATGAAATTAAATTCAAGTCCACAAATAAAACAGTGGTAATAAGTAGAGCTGAGCCCTGACCCCTTCACAACCAGAACTATACTTCTTCCATTGGAACAAAAAGCCAAGGGCGAGAGAGTGATGCTGATGAATTGAGCAACTCTCCCTCACTTTTAACAAAATACAGCTCAAGTCAAGACTGCTACTCAAGTTAAAGCCTTGGTCATCTTCACATGCGAAGGACGAACTATATAATTTAATTCAGGTAAAAAAAATTTTTAAAAGTGTGTAAAAAATGATGTACTGGTTCTATAAATGAACTTTTCATTTCTCCCCATTGGGTGGAAGACATCACAGAAAATAAGATGTTAACTCTTTTCTTTTCACCAACCGTTCCATTCTACCCCCAGGCCCAATTGGGTATGTGCCAGGTGTGCTTATACTCAGCTTTTCCTGGCAACCTGGTCAGTACCCAGCTCAGCCCTGGTATTTAGATCACACAAACTTTACATATATTTTAAATATACAAGATAAATGCAGCTATTCAAATTTGTTTGGGTTATTAAAAAAAACTCATCTCAAAGAGTCAGAGCATGTAGGTGTCATAAATCAAAGTGTATAAAATTTATATCAAAGAATGTACAGGACTCAGTCTCAAAACAGAGGTAGGAAGAATTTTCACTGGCAAAATCGTATAAAATTGTGTAAACAAAAAAACGGTGTTGTCATTTCCAACTTGTTTACAATATAGAGTTAAGCTTTAAGCTCCTAGCTGATATAACTTTATCTTGCAATAACAGTAACTTAATGAAACAAATCATACAATTGGCATTTAACAGTAACTTAATGAAACTAATATACAGCAATCGGCATTTAACAGTAACTTAATGAAACTAATATACAGCAATTGGAATTTAACATACTCAAATAAAATTACTATCCACTTTTCAGTTCACATCTTTGGTGTATAAAATGTCTAGAATCTAAGTCTGGACAATGTAAGGTGGAGATACTGATGATTTTCAATTCAATTTCTTTTCCTATTTCTTATTGCAACATAGATCGGCGTCTCTCCCCAAATTTGGCAGAAATTTAGCCAAATAGAATTATGGACCCCATGCTTTGGGGAGTGGGGGGCGGGGGGGTGGGGGGGCCAATTTGATTGTTTAGAGGTGGCAATTCCAAAATGAGTTCCAAAATCTAGCATTTTAAAACCAACCGTCTACTAGAATTTAACTTATATTTTAAAAGGAGAATTGTTGAAGTCTCATTTAAAATAAGCGTTCATTAAAAGTGTTGTAAAAATCTGTTGATTTTAAAAGTAGTCAAAAGTCTCAGTTGGTAATAAAATGGCTGCCTAAAATTGATGAAAGATGAGAATCCAGAAATGCTACGTGAGCAGTGTGTTATTTATGGGGAAAACTTGGTAGCTAAAAACATTTTGCTTGTTCTAAATGAAGTACCCGGTACTAAGTTCAGTTCTAAAGTGTATCAGTGCTATTAAAGCTAATGCCAAATTTGAACATCTCTTAAAGCTATTTTTTTTTTAAAGACTTTTACTTCACACTGAATTAAGATGGTTTTCAAAAGGGAATTGCTTGAAAAGATTTATGCAACTATTTGATGCTCTTGAAAGTGACAAACCTGAAATGAATTATCTGTTAACGGTCGATAGTAAAGCATTTGTGAATTATTTAGCCTATATCTTTGAAATACTCAATTTATTACAACTTCAAGGAACAAATAAAACTCTTGTTGATGCAAAAGTCAAAATATTTGGTTTCATTACCTTTATTGAATTAAGTCAAAAAATATTTACAACAAAATTTAGAAACGTTTCATTGGCCTCAAAAATGTGAAGTCACTGATACCGCTATACTTGTTGTTGATCATTTGAAAATTCTATTTCTATCGGCTGATTTAAAAGAAACATTTTCTTATTTGAAACAAATCGATTTTCCAACTTGGATGATGCAGTCAATTTTAGCGGATTTCTCTGATACTTCAAATATGCAGTATCAAGAAGAACTCGCAGGAGACAGGAATCAAATATCTAATTCAACCAAATGTGCCAAAAAACTATTGTTGCCATTTCCATCTTCATATTTAGCTGAATGTGGATTTAGTGCCATAAATGATTTGCTGCAACAACAAAACAAAACAAAACAAAAAAAACAAAAGAAAAGAAAAAAAAAAAAAAACAACAACAAAAAAACTGGGCTTGATACAACGCAACGGGAGACTTGAGACTGACGCTAACTTAATTGGAACCTAACATAAAATCTCTTATAAGCAAGCACCAAGCACAAAAATCTCACTAACGTTAACAATAAATAATTACTAATAATTAAAATAATATAGAAACATCTTTCATTAATTTTATTTCCCACTTGAATGTCAGTTCTCCTTATATTATTTGAAAATTTACTTACTATGTTTCCTCACCAATTTCCTAGTCATTTCTTCCTAAAACCATCATTAAAGTTTCTTCAGTGAACAACCATATTTTTGAATATTAAAAATTATGTATATGATACATGGGAAAAAGTTTGAAAAACTGCCTTATATACAATTAAGTATGGTCTACTTGTTTAAAAGATATTTTAAATGCCTTATTGTTGGAGAAACACGGTATTCGGTTATCAGACTAACCCTAACCTAAACCTTGTCATTTTGTCACCTTCTCATTTTGTCACGTTGTTGTTTTGTCACCCTGTCGTTTTGTCAACTTGTCGTTTTGTCACCCTGTTATTTTTTCACCTTGTCGTTTTGTCCTTTGTCATTTTGTCTGGTTACCCATCCGGACATGTGCAGTCCACCACTTTAAAAAGCACTGACTTAGGTAAAGTAAATGTAAAGTCTGACCAGAGTTTCTTAAATGGATTGAGAAATATTCAACATAAATAGGATCCCTGATGTGTAAGCTCAAACAGATCATCAGCATCTCACTGTCACAAAACAAGGTTTTTAAACAGGGAACTCATTTGGTGATTAGCATAAATTCAGAAGATAATCATAGTAAAGAACACAGTGGGGTGTCTTGTTGTAATTGTAAGCTGATAGAGTTTTAGAAACACCGACTGAAAAATAAAATTTGACCAGTATTATGTTTATAATTTCTGACTTTTAACTTGACAAAAGCCCTGGATTTATTAACTGGTTGAATCCTTCTTTAAATTTAAAATATATTATCATCTTCATAAATTTTTGAATTTAATTATAAAAAAATAGTTTACTTGAATGCTGTTGAAAAAAATATAACACATCCCCATCTTACACCTGTGTAAACTGATTGGACTAGAGAGGACTACGACTACCAGTGGAAAATGAACTCTTCTGGATTCTTCTGGCCCATGTCTAACGTCGTATAAAGTCCTATGTGATAAAACAGATTTGGCTCCACCTGAAGTGTTGGCATGGAATTATGACTTATAAAGTCAATGATGGTCAGGTCTGTGTGGTGATTTCTGTGTTTGTGTGCCAGAAACTGGCCCAGTGGCTTGACAACAGACAGCGGGTACAACATGGCTTGGGTACAGCAGCCTTCGGAGCTCTGGAGTCTGTACAGGTGTCTGGATATTCTGCGTAACTCGATGATATTCTGTCTGCCAATCATCCAGCAAGTAATTAATGTTACCAGAAATCCATAAACAAAAACGGACCGCTTGGTGTGGGATGAGGCGTGCCGGTAGGAAGACAGGTGAAACACAACACAGCCGATGGAAGCACCGATTACACTTAGACTTAACAGATCCACAATTTTATTCAACTCAAATCCAAAGCCTTGCCACTTGAAAGGAAAATAGAGCTTTAAGAATCCAAAATTCTGCGATCCATGTGATGTCAGGTTCAGTCTGAAATTGATCAAATGCTCTAGGACAGTAGGAAAGTCTCTCTGTGGAATAGCATCATCTTCAATCAATAGTATAAACTGAGGATTGAGAGAAGCAGCCGTGAGAAGGCAAAAAGTGTAATCAAAAGTTTCCTTGTGGTACCTAGATTGATGATTCATAAAATCCCTAAATAAATTTGAGGAGTTTGGAATTTTCACATCCGCAATCCCCAAGGAATTTGAACCAAACCTCTCTGTATAAGGCATAAATGGATAAAGATTTACAGCATCAAAGTGTGCTTGAGGGAAAACATCAACATTACAGATAAAAGGTACACTACTGTTGAAAAATGCATTGCCCTTCAGCATAGAGTCCATGAATGAAGTTGATTGTAGCAAGTATCCCAAACTTTCATGTTGTTTTGTCTCCTTAGTTCTCTTCACTGTTATTATACCAACAGCAAACATTATTCCACCCTGACTGAGTCTGTCCTTGTAAAGCTGCAGTGAAGAATTTTCATCTAAATTCTGAAAATATTTTTTGGCAGATGCTAACCGAATGTTGTTGGCTGAATCTACGACGTCAAACAAGGAGTCTTGGGTATGGAGGAGGCTGTAGATCTGAGAAAACGGCAGGAGGCAGCAAAGCAGTAGCAGAACTGCTACATATGACAACACTAAGGTGAACCAATGAAACATCATTCTCCTTTTTCATATTTCAAGTTTGCCAATATTTGGTTTTGAGTTCTTTTAATTTTCCTTGAGGTCTCTCCTTATGTACAGGCACTGTTTTTGTCTAGTCATAAATATTTTAAAATCTGTAATTAAAAATAAAATGCTTTTACATTTCTTCTTATGCTGTGAACAAGGGCGATGATTCTTCAAATATGAGTTCAATGAACCTGAATGGGACTTAGTCTGATAAAATACTTGATTCTAAATATAGACTACCTTATTATACAGCTATAATCACTTTGACACAGCCTGTATAGCAGTATATAGCAGGGTTCTTCTGGTAATATTCCCTCAAAGTGTTTTTTTCAAATGCATTCACCCTAACCTTACCAACCTAAAAGTCTACTTTATAAGGTGAAATTTTAAAGTAATTTTGTACTTGTTTTGCTCCATTTACGTTCTTTGTTGGATTCTCTACCCTTTGTTTATTTGTAGATTGTTACTAGAGACAACTTTTCTTTTTTTAATATTAATACACGGAATGTTTTTGATCGATGGCTTTTTAAAATCAATATTTCATTGGGTTATATAATTTTTCAAAACAAGGCTATTTGCAGGCATGTCCGTCTCATCCTTTTAAAAGATTGATTTTGATTTTTCTTACATCGTTTGGATTTTAGTTTTGGTGGAACCTGCAATAAAGTATGTAGTAAAAGTGAAACTGTTAGTTGGCTTTTCATTATTTTGAACATTTTAGAAATAATTTTAATCCTTTAATAAAAATATATATTATTTTTCAGTACAGTACAGTACAGTGTGTAGCACACAAACACATCGTTCTAGGGTTTACATAATGACATTAGGTAATAGATTTTAGGTTTGAAGATTTATGTTAAGGGGTAATAAATTTAGGGGTTAATATACACTCAAGTTAGTAAGTTAGAAAGGATTTCATTTAGGGGTGAATTTAAGTTTGAGTTAATGATGCTAACATAACATTCAGGTTAGGTAGAGTTGTAGATTAGATGATTGAAGGTATTTCTAAAAAAAATTATTTCATTAAATTTTAAGGCTGTGACTATTCGCACCCAGGTATTAGAAGTGAGTGGTTGGGATTAAAAAGTATTTAAAATATTATTGTTGGGTTTTTAAGACAAAATGAGGTATCAAATGAAAGATAATTGAATGGACTATACTATATGTTTGTAAACTTACTTTTTCAGTTTAACTAACTAAATTAAACTACCACAACACAAATGGCATCCGAATAGCATTTAGTCAAAATGGCCCCAGACACGAAGTGCCGCCATTCCCACCCTGGTCCCATTAGACAATGCTATTCAAATGTTTAATTAGGAGTTTTCATCACTTAAAAAAATATTTTGTATCGTTTTTCTTCCTCTTCATTTTTAATTTCTTCTCACCACAAACACAGTATTAGCAGCCAGTAGCAAATGTGTTTCAGTTAAGGGAGGGAGCGACTGCAAGCCATACACACTTCTTGTCGCATATATTATATATTGTCATAGAGAGATATAATAAAGTTGCTCCATTTGCCACGAAATTTAAATACCAGCTAACATTACGAGAGGAAAAAAAAGGGCGGGGGTGGTGGTATTTAAATTTTAAGTAACATAGTGCTCTTATTTTAATTTCTCGCGGTAAGTAGCTAAGACTGCACATTCTCATTCTGTTTTTACCCCTTCCCATTTACACTAAATAATTTGTACTTGCTCTAACCCCCGTACCTAGAATCTATGTAACTATTATTTTATCAATTCTCCCATAATCTTTTTGTTTCAAGTTTATGATTAATTTCCTCATTGAGCCCGATCAGCCAGGAATTACGTCTTACGAACTGCAAAATATTTACCATTTTTGGACCAGGAACTGGGTTTGTTTTGGTCATACCATTTTACGAGATCATCACAAGGTATACGAGATGAGGTCCCACATTCACATTTGCTTTTAATTTTCATAGTTGTCAAAATAAATGTTAAAAAAACAATTTCATACATTCATACGTTTATTTAAATTTAATTATTTTTTTTCCAGTGATACGGTCATTCAAAAAATCGGAATTGCTAAACTCAAAGAGAAAATTAACAGTGAAAAGGAAATAAATGGTTAATAAACACTAATTAATGATTATTTCATGTAATACCGGTGGTAGGGGCCGTCCATAAAGTACGTCACGCTCCAGAGAGGGAGGGGGGGTGTAAGAAAGTGTGACAGTTTGTGACAGGGGGAGGGGGGTCAGGCCATGTGTGACGTCACACATCTATTTTTTTAAATTTTATTTCTAATATATTTTTTTATTTTTTTAGAAGAATTTAAAAGCTTTAAAAATTATTTTCAAAAATTTTGTGAAACATTTGAAATAGTTTTATGTCAAAATAGCATGAAATAAGTATCTCCTGAATGTGTTGTGCACGATTCCTCTCGCTAAGAGCGTTAGTAAGCTGTTGCGAACCCTTGTTTATGTATAGCCTTCCCGAGATCAACAGGAGTTTTCAAAGTAAAACTATATGGTCTTTATTGTCCATCTTTGCATACCAGCTTACTTGATCGAATTTGCAAAGTATGTCTCTTATACTTTGCCTCACAAACAATGTCGAAGAAACATGCAGGACAACATGGAGATCGGGCTCGGGAGAATGTGCCAACCCAAACTGTTCCAGAATCAACTCAGATAAAACGCATCAGTCCTTTGAAAATCACTGCTAGAAGGCAAAGAGAACTCATGGCAGTTATTGCCAGAAGAGAAGATGCACATTCAGAGGATGTTGAGTGGCTAGATGAGGATGTTGAGTGGCTAGATGAGGATGTTGAGTGGCTAGATGAGGATGAAGTGGATCTGTCTGCAATTATCCTTCCAGGAAACGATGATGGTGAAAGATTAATGCCAGTCGTAACTATGGATGAACACTTCACGTTGAATGGATGATGTCCAGTGAATATTTTGGAATTAAACATAATTCACATGCCCAGAATAAAGCGATTCAATATAGCACAAGAGTTTGTCACTTAATTTGTCAATCTAGTCTTTTTTTAGTCAAATTGATCTGTTTCCTTTTTATTATTTAATCACTGGGTGAGGTCAAGTTTCGCTAATCTACTTCTTATCATGTGTAAAAAGCTTGCATAATCGAAAATTATCTAAAACTTGACCTCACCTATTGTAAATGAAAAAGCAGCAGACAAATGATGTGTATCATATAATTATCTAGTCTAATTTTTGCAATTTTGTTTTTCAAATTCAATCTAGATTGAGTTACTGCTTCATGAAATAACTGTGACAACTGTTGACAATTAACTATTCTACTATTAAAGTCATTTTAATAACGTGATAGTTTTTTTAAGTGGAAATTTTATATTTTAATATTAGTTTAATAGTGAAGTGTGTTTTAGATTAAATTTTAATTAGGTGTTTTTTTTTTTTTAAAATTTTGTTTGAATGTGTGACGTACTTTAGGGGGGAGGGGGGTCCCTGATTTGTGACAGTTTGTGACAGGGGGGAGGGGGGTTAAAATTGTCAAAAATAGCGTTACGTACTTTATGGATGGCCCCTAGGATGGTTTATCATTTCCCGGGGTTTTGTTTATCCCAGGCAAACGAGAGTAGAATTTTATTCATGCAGGGACCAGGGGTAAAGTTAATTTAATTAAAACAATATATCATAACTGAATTAAACTATAAATGAGTCGATTTTTTTTTTTTTAATTAACTTCAATTGTAATAGCCTATTAATGACTTTTCTTTCTTTTTTTTTTAACGTTAAGGGTTAGTTGAGAGGTTGGTCGTTTGCTGATTGTAGACTATTTGCTTCATTTTTCACGACTTATCCCCCAAAAAATGGAAAACTAACTAATAATATTATACTTGTTAAGCAAAAGTCGGATATAACCGCCTGTAGAAAAGAAAATTACCCCTTAATGAGATTTGATTTCTTTACGGGTCGCTACTTCTAATTTTGAATTACTAAATATTTACAAGCAAATTTTTAACAACTTGTAACAAGGATTTCGTTTAGAAGAAAAAACACAACGAGGAATGTAAACACATGAATCATGTATCTCTATACTGATTATAACATTATGCAGTGGCGTAGCTAGGGGAGGGGGAGGAGGGTCCAAATTCGAAAGTCCCCCCGGGCCCCTACTTGAGAGGGGCCCCCCAAAGGCGTGTCCAAAAAAATTGTTTACATTAAATAATGTCGAATGTCAAAATGCAGGGGCCCCTAAAGAGGCCAAGCCCCCCCGGGCCCCCAAATCCCCCCAATCCCTAGCTACGCCACTGACATTATGTCTTACTAAGTTGATTTTAGGAATACAAGTGTTTTTTTTTTAATTACACTACATAATATAAGGGTAGCCTGACACATGAACATTTTGGGATGTCAAGTTACTAGAGCACAGGTTTCCACTCTATGGGCGTGGGAGGTGACCTCAAATGGGGTTGTAAATGGATTTATGTCGGGTCGCCGGCCAAAATAATAGACAACGACAACGAGAAGTAGCCGAATGCTTTTAAATATTTTTTTTTTATTTTTTCATTTGTGTCTTAAAGTTTGAGTTACAATTTCAATTATGGGATTAAAAATGTCGCGAATTACATTATACTGGAAAATTAAGTTTGTATTAATATATTTTCTTTCCCAATAACTACTCTATTTAAAAGCACCTTCGCTTCTATGTGAATACTGTCGTGACTGCAAACCGAGCTACTGAACTTAGTCATTCCGTGCAGTTAAACTATATTATGCACTGGCGTATAGCAACAATTTGTGACATTCTGGGACGTGCTGAAATTAAAATAAATTTTATAAAAAAGAAAGTAAATTGCATTCTAAAAGTGTATTACAGGGATTTCTCGGGGTGGGAAAATTTCCCGGAGTGTCTTTAGTTCACCAATGTGCTTGACCACGGTAGAGAAATGTTAACCGGCGCTCAGTTGGCAAATAAGAGATTCACTGCAGTTTTAAAATGTGAAAATTCATGTGCACAATGCATGCCTCAAAGTTTGGATGTTTCGAGAGCCGTTGCGTGGTCGCTGCAACCCCTGTGGCTGCAGAGGGCCTCGGGTAGTAAAGGCTTTAATTAAGGGGTACAAAGTTGTGATATTGAAAGAAAAAAAATGAAAAAGAAAATCATTTTAAATTGCACTGAATAGCTAAATATTAGACTACGGTACCAGTCTCTAAAAATTGAAAATATTTTTAACCCACAAATTGTCATAATGCGAATCACAAGCTTTACAATTTACATTTGTTAAAAGGGAGAAACTTTCGTACAAGAGTTTTTTCCCCTTGCAGTTCCTTAATATCCCAAAACTAGGTAAAAATATCAAGTTTTTGTATCGTTAAAATTTTGACACCCGCCCCCCTCATCCCCTATCATAGAAACAAGAGATCGGAACAGGGGCGTCATTTCATGCTTTTTCAAGAGTGTGGGGGGGGGGTGCAAAACAAAGCTTTGTCGGCTTGTTAAGATATTTATTACTGGTGATGCCACGGTAGCCTACATCGCAATTTAAATAAAACCTGCAAATTCAAAAGGGGGGGGGGGCAAATGACGTCCTTGTGTAGGGGGGGGGGCTGGCAACGAAATATTTTTTTTTTCTTTTGCGGGGGGGGGGGGGGGGGCTAAAAAGCGGGACACACTTTTTGTGTAGGGGGAGGGGCTGGCAACGAAATATTTTTTTTTTTCTTTTGCGGGTGGGAGGGAGGGTGCTAAAAAGCGGGACACACTTTTTTTCTCCCTTGACTTTTAGCAAACATTGGAAGTGAAAACCAAACGTTGTTTAAATGCTACATTCCCGGTATCGTCTTTCATTCAGAACAAGTTTATAGGCGTATGGGGAAGGCAAAACCACTGAGATCAAACGAGCCGCCAAAACTAGCGCGGTTTGCAGCTAAAATGGGATGAGCCACGGTTTTGGTTTTTTATTTTTATTATTTTTTTTTTTAATGACGTAGTGAGGACAGAAAATAAATCTTTTGGGTTTGGGTACAACTGGAAAAATATATAACAAAACAACAAATCAGTTGGATTTTAAGGGCAAAATAAAAAAAGTTACATTAAAAAATTTGAGGGGAAAAAAAACAACTAATTTATCAAAATGTATAACTCATGAAAAGCAGACGTCATATCTAGATTAACTCTGAATGCGTTTTTTTTAAAAATTTTTTTTTTTTTTTTTAATTTTTATGAATACAAATTTAAGTGTGGTTTACTTCTAGACTCGGTCTAATAATCTGTTTAAAATTTTAAATGTTTTTTTCAATTATTTATTTTGATGCTAGCCTCGGCTTTCTCGCCTGATACTCGAAAGATTGAGACTGAATACGAGCCGCTATCGGTGTAAACTGAATGGTCAAAAGCGACACATCATTTAACTTGAACTAGATTAATTATACAATTCGGTTTCCATTTGAGACGTTTTGTGCTGTTTGGACCTTTGAAATAATAGTAGGTTTCCTTTGCTAATGGTAAGCAGCATGAGAAAATTAATTATTGATGTTTGTGTTTTTTTGTATGACTTAGATTTGATTAGATTTTGTGCTGGTCAGTAATGTAGAAATTACAAATGGTATATTTACATCTCAGAATTAAGCATTGTGTTCCCGACCCCCGACTTTTAAATTATATTGAATTCACCAATAGTCTTACCGATGGGGGTCACCTAGCATTCGTCAGAGGCACAGATGTTATCGTAAATTATCATCTATCGTTTCCAATATACAAATTGTGATCAAAGTGTTTTTTTTTTGTTTTTTTTTTTTTAAATATTTTGTTACCGGTAGATTTTTCGAGGAGAGGAAGTCACAAGCTCTAGCTAGGCCACTGAACCGAGCTAAAATCTTAATAGGTGTATTGTTATCACAGACTCAAGACGATGGCCGCTCAAAAGAAAAGTCTCATTTATATAGTTGAATTACTTCCACCCCTGATTCCAACGCACCACTTGCAACAGTGAAGTCTGAAGAGTCCTCCTTAGGAGACCATGAAATGATGGAACAACACGCATGATGTAAAACTCATAAATTCATGTATGTGTCAAAATCCATCCCTGCATTTTTAAATTTATGAAAAAAAAAACTTCCAGGTAGCCCCCCTCCCCCTANAAACCCAATACAGGACATCAAAGTGAAAGTGACCGGCAACTTTTTATCTATAACATATTAATGTGTTATAGTTTTATTTCAAATTTAATCTATGTGTGGTGTGTCGGAAAGAATATATGTTATCATTTCAGATTATGTATATTAAGACCAAGCAAATACTTGGACTCCCGATCAAAATCAGCCCGTGAAGTCATTGGGGTTGCCCCCCCCCCACCCCTGTTTTGACATGTCAACATATTTGTTTAAAATTAAAGGTAGGCTCAATACCCAGTATGTCACATTGCCAGAGCCTTCTCCGCAGCTAAATTTTAGTAAAATTCACTGGTCCCAAAAGTGTGTTTAAATAAAAAAAATATTTAAAAAAGTATCTAGGGTACACAATCAAACATAACTCAAGAAAAAAATATACATACATGAATTCCGTCCCCTTTCCTTTAGGGAGGTGACAAATGGCCAAATTTTAAAAGGTAGATCAAAACATCAACAAACTATAAAAATTTTTAAAGATTTATTGCATATTTTATTAAACATCGCGAACTAAACAAAATAAATACACTTGTACTTTACATATACTTGGCAAGTTCAAGTCATATAAATTACCAATTGTTATAGCCCAGCCCTGGGTGTAGACCTTGATGACCTCAATTTTTGTTCAACGTGGAGTTGTATCATAGAGCTAACTCTCCTATGTTTTTATAGCTGCGGAAACCAATTAACTTGTCCTTATTTTAGCACGGGTTATCCTTTAAGCTGCTCTTTAACTTACTAGAAGCTTCTAAATAGAGATGGATAATTCTTCCTTCCCCTTCTAGACTGAAGGTTCAATTCTAAAAACTTCTCCCCCCCCCCTCCGGCTATAAATAAGGTACACATACAAGATATAAGTGAGACAACTGCTACAGGAGCCTTACCGGTACACGAGTATCATTGTGTGTGTGTGTGTATTAATATTTGTACATTTCTATGTATTCACATGTTGTAAGTTACAGGAGCTTTCATTTCCATATATTTGTATGTGTGTAACCTCCTTTCTTTGTTGTGATTAATCATTTAATGGTGCTGTCCTTTACTTATGCACCGTTTGTAAACCAGCCACTTTAAAACAACATTAACCTTTTAAAAACTAATGGCTGCACGTAACACAATAGTAAAGTTAAAATGTTTCAAGCAGGGGTTTACAAAATGAGTGCAGGGACTACCACAGGGTATACATGTAATTACTATAATCATGCATGGTATGCTAGAAATAAAACACCAAATAACCAATTTTTTTTAGACATCCAATACTGGTGTATAGGGATTTTTTATTATTTAGCAGAATCCAAAATTTAAGAAAACCCACATAGGGTTTTTTTAAATTTATGTAACTGAAACCTTTGTCTAAATATGTTATATTGCCATACAAAGTGTTCCAGCAGGCCTTTTGGCAGTGAACCAGTCTGACAATTGAATGAGAATGAGAACATAAATTTTTGGCATCAGCTCCAACATGAAGAGTAAAAGAGGAATGTTATCAAATGAATCTCAGCTCCATCATCAGGAAATATCTGCACTATCTGTCGTTATTTGAGAGTTCATGTCCTCAAAGGATGCCCAGTTTTCATCTATAGTAGTAGCAGTAGTAGTAGCAGTAGTAGCAGTAGCAGTAGTAGCAGTAGCAGTAGTAGCAGTAGTAGTAGCTGAGTTTAATATAACGGCAGAAAGACTGTCATTTATTGTAATGATCTTTTCTTCCTGAGAAGAGCACTCAGAATTTGATGGGTTCCTAGAAGTCCCTGAATAAAATTGTGTCCCATCTCTTAGAGGTACTCTTGTGTCTCTAGAACTCTTGGCATCTGCTTGTGTCACCTCTGTAAGCTGCAGAGTTGAGCCACTGGATGCCATACGAGAGGAGTCCCCATTTTTCTTCTCTAGTATTTCCTCAAAAGTTTTGTCCAAAATATCTTCCTTGACGAGTTCAAGAATTTCTTCAGCATTCAAAGGCTGTTTTTCTGGGTGTAGTTTTCTTTGCATAAAGGCCAGCGGTGTGGTAGGCTCATCATTGGCGGAAGTGCCAGTTGAAGTAAAACTGTTGATGTTTGTGTCGTCTATGTAGCGTCTCATTTGATCATCGTGGAACAGAGCCAGGGACGATATGATTTCATGTGAAGTGGGCTCCCCTTGTCTCGCCTTGGAAATTTTTTTGAGCTTTTGTTCTGAAATATAATCAATATAGTTTACCAGAAAATAACTGATTCAATTCTATGATTACATACCCTTAGTGCATAATATGAAGTTGTGGATGGTAAATAAACTCCTTTATAAATGTTATAACATATGTTAATCTCAAGTAGGCAATGCCGTAGCTTTTGCTGAAAGTTAGTAACCCAATTAGCCTTA
Organism: Lymnaea stagnalis; assembly: GCA_964033795.1. Taxonomy (NCBI): domain Eukaryota; kingdom Metazoa; phylum Mollusca; class Gastropoda; family Lymnaeidae; genus Lymnaea; species Lymnaea stagnalis. The sequence continues at coordinate 103,011 of CAXITT010000003.1, read as the reverse complement.
TTTCAAAAATTATTTTAATTAGAATTTTAGCACAGAATATTACAATAAGACAATTATTAATGCTACACATTTAAACAGCCCATGAAAGACAAAAATTGAATTTTCAAAGACCCAAAGAATCTGGCATAAGAGTTAAATAGAGATAAATCTCCAGAATAGAAACCTGTCACCGAACTGGGAAACACTGATTTATACCATCTAGGCCTACTTATAAATTATACCACTACTAAACTATTATATTAGATGATTCATTTACTACACAAGTCTAGTACTTATTGTGTCTCAATTTATTATTTTTAGACCTTTTTTTTTACCTTCTACTTATACTTATGAGTTATAACTTAAACTTATAAGTACAAGTCTTAACTTGGTAAACTTGGTTTACAGACTAGTATACTACAAGACCAAAAATTTACTAGGTACAGTACTATATAAAACTATAAACAGGCCGCTCGAACTAGTATAGCCAAGTAATACTATACTGAGCATAGATTTGTGCAGTGCTTCTCAATTTTTTTTCAGCCAACGACCCCCTTGGCACTATAAATTTATCCCTAGGGCCCTCTCAAGTTAATTCAGGACAGCAGTTTGCACAACTCTGAGAAAAATAACAACGCAATAAAAAATGTATCAAGGTGAACTTGTAATCACAATATAAAGAAAGCTTTTTATTTTTTATCATTCCATCAATACCACAATTTTTTAGCATAGAATTGTGATAAGTACTTATGATGGCTGATTTCTATGCTAGAGAAATAATTTATGTCTTGTGTATAAACTGTGATAATTGTAAAATGTTTTCTTTTTAAAATATTATTTTATGTGCTGAAAATGAATATGTTCATGTAATTTTAAAAAATTACATTTATTTGTATCAATAAAGAATCTTATCTTATAAGTTCTACCTTACATAACAAAAAATTTACATAATGAGCCAAGACCTAATAAAGTTAATGCAAAGCAAGTCATAATAGAATTATTAGGCGTTAGATTCCACTTCTTTAGCATGATGGTAACCATCTCTGACAAGACTTTGTCATAGATAATATACATATTTTCTTGCGTAAAAACTGACATTCATAACAATTAAATGTTATTTATATCCCCAGATTAGATAAGCATAATGATTTGATTTATTTCTGCATCCAATTATGTTTAGGAAGGTCTTAAATTATTACTAATCCTGTATATTTATTTCATCCATTTGTACTGTTTGAAATATCAAAAGTTTTCAAAAATTAAAATGTGGGGAAAAGTTATCTCTGACTAATCTCTTTTTCAAGGCTGATAAATATAAATGCATTTAATCTCTTTTCAAAGGTTATATATAATTTATAATTTTATAATTTTAATTTTTTTTTAAAAATATTAGACAATGTAAGCTTGACATTTCACTCCAGATTCTGATGAAACACCTCCCTTTTTTAGTCGGGGATTGTTTCTCTTGATATAGAAATATATATATATATATATATACGCTTATGGAATGTTTTTGATTGATAGACTTTTAAAATTAATATTTCATAGGGTGGTTAATTATAATATTTCAAATCAAAACAAGGCCATTTTATTTTGAATGGGTCATCCATTTTGACAGGGTTATCATCAGATCATTTTGTAAAAATGGATTTTGACTTTTCTAACATATTTTGGATTTATAAAGTGTATAATAGTGTATTTGATGAAACTGTAAGTTGGGTTATCATTCTTTTGAATATTTAAAATATTATTTTAATCATTTTATTCAAATTTGCAATTTTCTCTGTAGTGTGTAACAGACGCACACAAAAACATGATTTAAGGGTTCAGGTTAGCCTTTAAATCATCAATTTTAAGTTTGAAGATTTCAGCCATGTCACCAAACACTATGTTAGGGGGACTTAATTTAGGGGTTCAATTTACACTTGAGTTGGGGGTACTAAATTTAGGGGTAAAATTACACTTGAGTTAGGGATAATGACTTAGCATTCAGGTTTGGCAGAGTTGTAGATTGTTTACTTCAAGGTTTTTCGCACCAAAAAAAATGTAATAAAATTTGCACAATTTTAAAAAATATTTTTACGTTTCTTTCCTAAGAAGTGTGTTGATTTTCAAGGAGGCTGTTTTTTGCACTACATTATATTTTCACATGTGGTGTCATGGCCACAAAAATGGCAGAGTGTAAAAAAAAATGTAATGCTAAACACAGTAGAACAGGGGAAAGTCCAGCGAACAATTATAAAAATCTTTTCTCATATAATCCACCACCAACTCCTTGAGTAATCCTAGCTCATCCTCGCCCCATAAATCTACAGAGCATTTTAACAAACACACAACCCCCTCCCAAATCAGCAATATCACCACCCTATGAGGGGCTGGTACCGCCCACTTTCAGAACCAATGGCCTAGATTTATATTAAAATTATATATTCTATTACACCATATCAGTATCATAATCATATTTATTGTAATGTATAGTCCCTACTGAAAGTTATACTGCTGTCTTAAAAGTAGTGAGCAATAGTAGCCTTTGTAGTAGTGATTTATAATTGAGTTAATTATTAATTAGTATTTGATAGTTATTAAATAGTAATATAACAATGTAATAAAATAAATAATTTGAATATAATAACAATAATTCAATAAATATATTATATAATTTATAAATTTATAATAAATAATATTTTCATATTTCGTACCGAGAGATTGTATATATTTTTCTGAGTCAATCATCTGGTGTAAAGGATTAGCAGGGATCGGATTTATTGCAAGATTTTGGAGTGTCGTTAAATCCTCATCAAGAGGCAACCAGGGATCGTTATTTCGTTTAAAATTCTCCATCTTCATCTCAGTTTTCTTTTCTGGATCGGATGTCAAACGAGCTCTTTTTTGTAAAAAGTTTAATAACTACTACTTCAATAACAATTTTTATAAAGGTGGATTAGAATTAATAATTGTTTAATAATAATGGGAAACATTCTGCATTGTTAGACTACAGTTAGATCCATGTCATTTGACAAGTCCCACAAAACAAAAAATTATATCAATACGCAAAAGAATTAATTAATTATATATTTTTTTAACGAAATGGCTATTCGCCTGAAGAAGCAAGTTTACAAACATATAGTCCATTCAATTATCTTTCATTTGATACCTCATTTTTATCTTACAAACCCAGCAATAATATTTTAAATAGTTTTTTAATCCCAAACTCTCACTTCTGATACCCGGGTGCGAATAGTCACAGCCTTTTTTTTTAATTTAGAAAAACTTTGCAGAGGTCCCACACCTTTCTACATATTATAGCACTTTCACGTTGAATGTACTATTTTTTACAACATTTGTATGACCGCAATCCAAAATTGTAATAATAATTGCATTTCTGCCTAACTGCGACTTCTACTAAATAATAAATATAATATTAGGAGCGAATTCTTCATACGTGATTTATAAATATCTCAGAACATCTTATCTCATTGATTTATATATTACTCAGAAAATCTGATCTCAATGATTTATATAATCATGTCAGACAGGGACGTCATTTCAACAACAATAATTACCGAAAAAAAAACAACTGCTCCGGCTTGTTGAGTTGTTTATTTTGTCTGCATGCACAAACACATTCTGCAAGATATGGGCAATAATATTTTGTCAACCACAATTTATCACTTTATGGAAAAGATATTGTTAGAAAATTGGTTTGATGTATTTATTTATATTTGATACAGTTAGCCTTGTAAACGATGTGAAAAATTTATGTAAACGCCAGTTTCGTCAATACATCCAAAGTATTAAACCGATTTGCTCAAACAAAAAGGGTATCGTCTTTGTTTCGGACGACCAAACTCATCAATAATTTCGTCAATGTTCACATTTTTTGCATCTTCTTGGGGGCATGCAATTACCTAAATATCAATTAGTCCTGTGTCTCCACAAGCACCAGCAGATCACTGAGTCGTGTGTCTCCACCATTACCAGCAGATCACTGAGTCGTGTGTCTCCACCATTACCAGCAGATCACTGAGTCGTGTGTCTCCACCATTACCAGCAGATCACTGAGTCGTGTGTCTCCACCATTACCAGCAGATCACTGAGTCGTGTGTCTCCACCATTACCAGCAGATCACTGAGTCGTGTGTCTCCAACATTACCAGCAGATCACTGAGTCGTGTGTCTCCAACATTACCAGCAGATCACTGAGTCGTGTGTCTATTAATATATTCATTTAACTAATAAAAACGTTCAACAGGTTGATGTCACCGGCAAGGTCAAGAAAAGGTCGATTACTTTCAAGAGGTCAGTCACTAAACCACGTGGCAGACGACTCAATCATATTCGAAGTTGATGTATGTTCAACAATGTGTCATTTTTTACTCTGCTGACGTGCAGTGTCCAGATATTGTTCACAGTCTTTCTCGTACTTGAGGAGAAAGCTCACCCACTGTCAAGAGCAGCTCAACAGAATTGCCTTCGTTTGACGATTCTTTTGCTCCAACGTCACCATTAAACGTCAAATCTTGACCCTGACCTTGACCCCGATGAGTTAGATTTGAAGTCGCTAAAATGGGAAACTTGTGATGGTCCCTGTTTTCCAGAAAATCTTACTTTCTCTGAACATTTATCAGATTTGCTACCGATTCAGCCTTAAATGCTGACACATTCTTTTCTTGCGCCCATAGCACTGATCCATCTTTGTGCTTGCGCCCATAGCACTGATCCATCTTGGTGCTTGTGTCCATAGCACTGATCCATCTTTGTGCTTGCTACTGGACTCATGCTGTGTCAACAATTCTTTCGTACTTTTCATTTTCTGAATCCTTAATCTTTTTCTTTTCCGTATTTATGTCTTGCTACGTTGATTGTATGTCGTCCAAGATACCGGTACATTTATTGAACGATTCAGGGGGAGGGGTGGAATGCCCCCCCCCCCTGCCCTCATCCCCAAATGACGACCCTGGTGTCTGAACATCTGATCGCAATATTCATATATATGTCAGAACATCTGATCTCAACGATTGTAATCTGATGTCAGAACGTTCGATTTTGAAAAGTACCCCCATTATGAAAGTACAGTATATCATATTCATTGTACGTGTTTCTGTACGGAGATAATGCAGATATACAACAGAACTAGAAATAATCCCAAAGTATGTTGAGATACATTATCTACGCCTGTTATTTATCAGTTCAGAGGAGATACCCTAAGCACATCTGTCCCAACTGTGCTGCCCTGTGTAGTTATAAAGCATTTATTGATGAGGTCCCTTAATTTCTACGTTTAGTCCAGCTGAGTGCAGCCCGGTGCTGTTTTTATCTCCAGTCCGGTGGAGTACAATTCCGTTGTTGGCAGTCGTCGTCTTGGGTTGATTCAGTTGTTAACATTACCATGTCGGTGATAGGATGAGTGAAAAAAAAAAATCCTTACAAAATTAAATTCGTCTCGATACGTTTAGCAATAATTCATCAATATAAATTGGTGATGTGATACTCTAGTTAATGTCAATAATTGGTGATGTGAGACTCTAGTTAATGTCAATAATTGGTGATGTGATACTCTAGTTAATGTCAATAATTGGTGATGTGAGACTCTAGTTAATGTCAATAATTGGTGATGTGAGACTCTAGTTAATGTCAATAATTGGTGATGTGAGACTCTAGTTAATGTCAATAATTGGTGATGTGTTACTCTAGTTAATGCCAATGTGATATCCTACTGGTAGCATCAACCAACTTTTCAACCAGCTCATCGCACGGACTAACTACTGTTTACCGAATAGCTTTCTGTGACGGAATGGAATAGACGATACCTGCACTCCCACAATGATCTAAAGTCAATCGGCCAAACACTCACAATGGATCTGTCGTGTTTCTGGGTCTGGCTGCGGAGATTCTTTAGGCGAAAGTTCCACTCTACGGGTGGGACGTTTTATTCCCAGCAGACGGGGTCCCACCAGGTGTTCGTTAACTTCGTCAACTCGCAGACCCAAACGGAAGCCGAGCAGGTGAGATCGCTGGAAATAGAACTGTTCTCCTGGACCAAAAACTCCTGCCGGTCGCTGGAAATACCCTTAAACATCGGCCGGTTCCACCACTTGTTGTCACTGACCGTGACCGGGTGTGGTTTGACCAACCTGCCCTGGTCATTCGTTTATCTCAAGTCGCTCGTCTACCTGGACTTGTCTCACAACAAATTTATCTGCCTTCCGAACTTCATCGGCTGCTTGACCAGTCTGGAGACATTGAACTTGGAATCCAACACCCTGATGATGCTGCCGACGGCGCTCATTGAGCTCACAAACCTGAAGATTCTAAATCTCGCCAACAACGAAACCCTCGTGGCCCCGTCGTACGCCATTTGCATGAGAGGCATCCCCACGGTCATGAGAGCTCTGGCGATGCGAAGCTCGCGGAAAAACCTGTGGCAAAATTCTAAAGCTTACTACGATCCTGCAGACTCTACCACGGAAGCCGCTGGAGACGTGCCCACGCTGGTCGTTCTCGCCGTGAACGTCATTCTCCAGTCCGACCTCGACTACCTCTCGCAGGCGCACGTTCCCAAGAAACTCAAGAGTCTGATCCGGGAAAAGCTGGACGAGAAGAGAAAATCGCTCAACGTCGCCAAGTGCAGCAGTTGTATGACCTACTTCTCTAACGTCATTGAATTCGAGGGTCACGTGTGCAAACAGCAATCGATTTAGTTGTCTTAATGGAAACTAATTTTTTTTTTATTAAGATGTGCCATGTTGCTGTAAAGTTAACTTGACGTTGGCTACACATGGATGATGGAAAAACAGCTTGTGAAACGTTTTTTAAAATAAATTTTAGGGTGTTCTTATCTGGGCCTGACTTGACTTAACTGGCTGAACCCGATTGGCTGGACCTAACAAACTGGACCTAACTGACTGGATTTAACGGGCTAGACTTAACAAACTGAACCCAACTAACTTGACCTAAACAACAGGACTTAACTGGCTGGACCTGACTGGCTAGACCTAACAATAAAATATAACTTAGCTTATTGGACCACACTGACTCGACTTCACTGACTGGACTTAATTGGCTCGAAAAAATTAAAATTGACTGCCCCAGACTGTCAGGACCTAACTGTCAGAACCTACCTGACTGGACTTAACTGTCAGGACCGTACTGAATGGACTTAACTGTCAGGACCTAACTGACTGCACCAAACTGCCTGGACCTAAATGTCAGGACCTAACTTACTGGACCACACGGTCAGGATCTACCTTTTATTAATGGACCAAAATGTCAGGACCTAACTTCTATAACCAAAAGACCCAATACAAAGAACACACTATTTGATAAAAGATGTATTGTTTGTGCAAAGGAATCTAGTGTAGCTGCTCTTATAAAATTGTATCAACTCCCATCTTAATTGTTATCTTTGTCCTTTTATTTCAATATATTTAATGACTGCTCCACTCAAAACTTATCTTCTTTTTTTTTTAAATTTCTTTTAAATGCACTATTTTAATGTAACATTTTAATCATGACAATAATATATTGGCTGTCTTTATGCACGATTTTTTAATTATAAAGCTTCAGTAATTCTTGATACAAAAATTTTAAAAAATTTAAATGTGTTGGCGAAAAAGAGTTACCATTTATTTTCTGTTATTTATTCATTAGGAAAAACCCGATAGCTACAAGTGTAATATTTAAACATTAGAACCAAAAGAGTTCCCAAGTTTAAACACGCGCAAATACAATGATAATAAATGACCACTATTAGTACTCATCATATTTGTTTAAAGCATATCCAGGTCCATGGTTAATAAGTTGTGATCCTTTGGTATATTCTCAGTGATTTCTTTTGTTTCATCGTTCTGTTATTCAGTACAAGGGATACTAATCGCCACCTTGTTTTATTGTAAGAATCACCTGGGCAGTTTCACAGATTGAAAAAAAAGAATCTGTTCTTTGACCTTTCCAGCAATATTATTGGTGTTAAAAAGTTTTACAAACTGGCCACATGCAGATTCTTTTCGTTTATTTGAATGCCCTCCCCACCCCCCCCCCTTTTAAAAAAAAAAAAAAAAAAAAAAACTTTTTTCCACAACACAACTTTAGGCCCATTAAATATCTGAGGCCCTTTCAGCCACATTGGGGAAGGGGGTGTCTATGACCCATAAGATCACAGTGTTTGAGTGACAATCTGTGTGTTTCTTTGAGCCAAATCTTGTCATTTATTTGCGAACTTCTTCCCCGGAACAGATTTTATTAGAATTTTTTTTTCTGTACACACGTGTATTTTCTGTGAATATTTCGTGACAGTTGAACAAAATGTATTATTCTGTGTGATCCTTGAGACGTTGAGTGGAAAAAAAGTCATTGAAAACAAATGTGTAGCCAGCGGTGTTCGTTGGATAAACAACACATTTTTTTAAACAAAACAGTAATTATCTATTTAGTGGTCGCCGTGTATTTCATTGATACCTTATCTTATCAAATATGGTGGTGTATCGGAAATTATTATTATTTTTTTATTTTTTTTTTTGGTTATTAATAATACACATTACCATAACATTCTGTACAGAAATATGTATATTTTTTTAAAAAATTTATTATAATACACATTACTAAAACATTCTGTAATACACATTACTAAAACATTCTGTAATACACATTACTAAAACATTCTGTAATACACATTACTAAAACATTCTGTAATACACATTACTAAAACATTCTGTAATACACATTACTAAAACATTCTGTAATACACATTACTAAAACATTCTGTAATACACATTACTAAAACATTCTGTAAAGAACGATATGTTTCTTTTTTTTTTTCTGTAATACACATTACTAAAACATTCTGTAATACACATTACTAAAACATTCTGTAAAGAACGATATGTTTCTTTTTTTTTTTTTTTTATTCTTTTTTTATAACCATACACATTTCTAGAACAGCCTGTAAAGGACGACATATTTGTTTTATCCAGTTAATCTAGTGTTGAAAATGTTATCTTTAAATTTTTTTTATAGCGCTCGAGTCATTGTATAGGTTAGGTTTAGTTGTTGTTTATTTGTGAACCAGAAATAGCCCGCCAAACAGTGGTGGGCACGGGGCGTGAACCTCCCATCTACTAGAGTTATCTGACAGAAAGTGCACCCAAGTAACGCTCTTTATTAAAAAAAACACACAAAAAACTAACCAATTGTTGCTCTTTTCTGGGAATTGTATTGTGCGCGCCTTTTGAACACAGCACTATTGCAACATACAAACAATACCATGCAGAGAATTATTATTTGGGATGGAGTCCATATAGTTTTATGATGATATGCATACAATTAGGATGGTATAAACTGCATTGATAATTTGGTGATAGGTTGCCTCATTAGTATTCTTTTCAAAAAATAAAACTCGAATTTATTTCACTTCATGGTTCATTTTAAAACTTTATTTTATAATTTGTCACAATCTACCATTTTTCACACTCTAGTATTTGTCTCAATCTACCATTTTTCACACTCTAGTATTTGTCACAATCTACCATTTTCCCCACTAGTATTTGTCACAATCTACCATTTTTCACACTCTAATATTTGTCACAATCTACCTTTTTTCACACTCTAGTATTTGTCACAATCTACCATTTTTCACACTCTAGTATTGTCACAATCTACCTTTTTTCACACTCTAATATTTGTCAATCTACCTTTTTCACACTAGTAATTGTCACAATCTAACTAACTTTTCATATTTTTCACATTCTAGTATTTTTCACAATCTACCATTTTTCACACTAGTGTGTCACTTAAACAAAATCTTATACTCCACACTTTGATCAATATTTTTTTCCTTCATGGGACGTCACTTTAGCAGTACTTTAAGAAATGTATATTTCATGAATTATCTCCCTATGATTGTCTCCAACATGTGTCGAGATAATCATGTACCGGTACCTTAAACTTGCAAAATTTGTAGATCCTAACATTGCCGATTTATCGTTATGCAACTGTTACTACAGCTGTTTTGTTGTGAACTATCCATTTTTTTTTACACCTGTCTTCTAACTTAACCGTGAACCCATCCACGTCCCACCATTAAATCCACGTCCCACCATTAATTTCTCTACACTACAATCTGAGTCAATAATAGTTAAATAATTCTGCCCAACACATTCACCTTCCACTAACATTAAACACGGCATCCGGCAGCACCGACACTGCAGCCGAAACTATCGCCAACTCTTGGTTGCATTTTTTTTTTTTTAGGTCTTTTTTGTTTGTTTGTTTGTTTGTCTGTTTGTTTTTAACAGTTCTGCTGGAACTGAATAGTTTTAGACATCCTTTAATCTATTTATGACGCCGTAAAGGTCATTCGATGCCACTGGTTAACAACAACGTACAGCAGACCCAGTTCAACTTACGTTCTTTTAAGCTTTAAAATTTGCTCCCCCATCAAATCGTGCCACGCCTTCCACACCACCCCCACCCCACCCCCCTCTCCTTCAGCCCGTCAGGGTCAATGACCCTTCGGGTCAATTTAGGTCAAGTCGTAGGCCAGGGGTAAAATTGCTAGTGGTACAGGTGTGGCTAATAATCCGGATAGGCGATGCCTTAACAGATGCAATGGCTACTGGCCGTTCGGCTGACTGTATCATAAACCACAGTCTGCCGCTAGGGCAGCTGTTGGCATAAACCACATTCTGTCTCTGGGGGCAGCTTTTGGCATATACTGCAGCCTTTATCTGTGAGCTGCTGTTTGGCGGCATGGCATATACCTTAACCCTTTCTCTGTGGACAGCTGTTGGCATATACTACATCCTCTCTCCGTGGGAAGCTGTTGGTATATACTGCAGCCTTTCTCTGGGAGAAGTTGTTGACACATACTACAGCCTGTATCTGGGGGGGGGGGGGCAGCTGTTGGCATATAATACAGCCTGTCTCTGGGGGCAGCTGTTGACATATACTACAACCTTTCCTTGGGGCAACTGTGGGCATATAAACACCCTTTTTATANATATACTGCAGCCTTTATCTGTGAGCTGCTGTTTGGCGGCATGGCATATACCTTAACCCTTTCTCTGTGGACAGCTGTTGGCATATACTACATCCTCTCTCCGTGGGAAGCTGTTGGTATATACTGCAGCCTTTCTCTGGGAGAAGTTGTTGACACATACTACAGCCTGTATCTGGGGGGGGGGGGCAGCTGTTGGCATATAATACAGCCTGTCTCTGGGGGCAGCTGTTGACATATACTACAACCTTTCCTTGGGGCAACTGTTGGCATATAAACAGCCTGTTTATAGGTAAGCTGTTGGCAATACTGCAGCCTGTCTCTGTTGAAAGCTGTTGGCTGACTCCAGAGGTTAAACAAGTAGCAACATGGTTCAGAAATCTTAGATCTAAATGTATTTATTGTTTAATCCTGCCCACTCTATTACTATAACTTAAGAAACACACAGTTTCAGAACAACGATCATATTTTTATATCAAAGGAATTCTCTGATACACAAACCAGAAGGACAGAGACATTGAACATTTTTTATCACGATCATTTCAAACTGACCAGGCCATAACAGACATCTCTCCCACTGACCAGGCCATAACAGACATCTCTCCCACTGACCAGGCCATAACAGACATCTCTCCCACATCAGGCCATAACAGACATCTGTCCCACTGACCAGGCCATAAAAGACATCTCTCCCACTGACCAGGCCGTAACAGACATCTCTCCCACTGACCACGCCATAAAAGACATCTCTCCCACAGACCACGCCGTAACACACATCTCTCCCACTGACCAGGCCAATATAGACATCTCTCCCACTGACCACGACATAACACACATCTCTCCCAC
>CAXITT010000003.1:25225-37358 GCA_964033795.1 Lymnaea stagnalis | reverse complement strand
GGGGGGGGGGGGAGGAAACCACAAAAGATGGCATGCACGCCCTCAGATACTGTCGGGAGTGAAACCACAAGAGATGTCATGCACGCCCTCAGATACTGTCGGGAGTGAAACCTCAAGAGATGTCATGCACGCCCTCAGATACTGTCGGGAGTGAAACCCCAAGAGATGTCATGCACGGCCTCAGATACTGTCGGGAGTGAAACCACAAGAATGTCATGCACGCCCTCAGATACTGTCGATCGTCTTTGACCTCGGTACCTGTACAGTAATGTTTCATTATAACTTATTTTCTTCCTGGCAAAACGAATAACATTAGAACTAGGGCTGGCGCAGGGTACCGGCAAGTTGGGCAGTTTCCCGCGGGGCCATGTGCTCAGGGCGCCATCAACGATCTTCCAAAATACTAAAAAGCCTTGCATGTGGGCACCATGGAAGAAAAATAGAAAGTGCATAAAAATATTTGCTGATCTCAAGGCTGGAAAGGGAGTGGGTGGTTGGGAGGGGGGGGGGGGGGGGAGTCATCATTAGGCAAACTACCCAAATACAAGTTAAGAAAAACAATATTAGCGTTAATTGTTTGTTAACAAATACAGCTTAGGTAATAGTCCCCAAGGTTTTTCCTGAAGAAAAATAGAAAGTGCATAAAAATATTTGCTGATCTCAAGGCTGGAAAGGGAGTGGGTGGTTGGGAGGGGGGGGGGGTGGGGAGTCATCATTAGGCAAACTACCCAAATACAAGTTAAGAAAAACAATATTAGCGTTCATTGTTTGTTAACAAATACAGCTTAGGTAATAGTCCCCAAGTTTTTTCCTAGCAAAAATGAGTATGCTTATACTTAAAAGGGACGATAGAGTTATCCTGATTAGAACACATGAGAAGTAAGCGTCATAAGTAGTCGCCATTGCGAATCAAGTTTATTTCACAGACATTGAAGGACTTCCGTCATGGAGAAATGAGCAATATTCAAAACGAATTAGTCATATATCATACGATAACAGCAAGACGTCGAGCAATAAATAATGAATCTCGAATTGCCGCCTGACTGACAGAAGGAGTGACAGACGACTGAAAGCCTCAATTACTTTGACCGAAGCCGAAAATTAACTTTTCTTTTTCGACCGGAACCGATCTACACCGAAAGTGGCTAAATGGAAACTTTCGGCACCGGAAACGAAACCGAAATCCGGTCGGCCTCTACTTAACTGCTTTGGGTTGCAGAAATATAGAAGTTACTTCAGAAATGTAGTGGATACTTCAGAAATGTAGTGGATCCTTCAGAAATGTAGTAGATACTTCAGAAATGTAGTGGATACTTCAGAAATGTAGTAGATACTTCAGAAATGTACTAGATACTTCAGAAATTTAACCAACGGTGTAATCAAATAAAAAAAATTGCGTTTTTATTTTTTCGAGCAGCTAGATGATTGTGATTTATGTTGCTGATTTCCACTGAAACTTTAAATACGAACAACAAGTTGACACGGCGGGCATGTCTGATGTTACATGGAGCGGTACGTCCAAACACTAATCACATGAAGTGACACACAATTTGATGGTATATATCAGACTTGCAAATACGCCTGGTGGAGCAGCATGCCGCCCTCGGTCCTGTTAACTGCGACTCCAGCTGGACAAGCCAATTTGATTATTTCTGCAATCCTTTTATGCGACCAAACCACGGCGGAATACCTCTAGTTCCTTTACTTAATAAAGGTAAGATACAATTATATCTATTTTTCATTTTGCGTCCTTAAAAAATAGGGTGTATCTCTCTAAAATATGTGGTGCAGCTCTCTAAAACAATGGTGCAGCTCTCTAAAAATAAGGTGTAGCTCTCTAAAATATGTGGTGTAGCTCTCTAAAACAATGGTGCAGCTCTCTAAAAATAAGGTGTAGCTCTCTAAAAAATTCCACGAAATATCGATAACATTGACCTAACGAATCGCTGACCCCTGTATATGTATAATATATAACCCATGTGCAGTACATTAATATTAAAATTTACAAAGAGCATCTGATTACTTTGTCTGCTTCTCATATTCCCAGTATTCCTATCGCGTGACCCACCCGCCACTACCAAATTTATTGGCGACACAGACATCTTTACAGGGAAAATTTCACGGAAATTATCAAAGGAACCGCTGACCCCCACGTGAGGACGCTTCCTCCACTTCAAACCATTGACCGGTCACCATATGGCCTTCAAAATGACCCATGGGCTATCACCACGCCTAACATGCCCTATTTTCTGGACAATGGCGACATATTAGGGCCTTTATAAGAATCTCAACGTGACCACTGGAGTGGACGTTATCACCGCAACCAGATTTTTTTTTAGGAGGCATGTAGTTCTAGAGGAGGGAGGGGGGTGGGTGGTGGCTCACACAAAAGGGGAGGACAATTCTCATAAAATATTGCGCCGTCCCACTCGTCCCCGGTTGGCCAGTGGCCTCGTGTGGTCAACACGGTAGAAATCTGAAGCCCATTCTTTAGGGCCGTGATCCGGTCAATGAGAAGAAAACTGATTTAAAGAGCTCAATAAACCTTCAAACCAGATATCATTTAAATCTTTTGTCCCGTCTCGCATGGAAGTCCGGCCGCCGTATGGGCATAATGTTGAGATATGGTCGTGTGGTCAACGTGTCTTGATTGGTCAGGGCCGTTGAACCCACTGGACCAAGTGAACCCATTGAACCCATTTACGTAGTTTGTAAAAGAATAATTTTTTTTTGGTCAAGTGTTATTATCTTTTCTTTGTGACTTCTTCCGCCATTGAATTTAGAAGGCGCCCTAGGGACAGAGATGAACAATAGTGCGTAGATTTGTATGATTTAATGTATTCTGGCATCTAAAATGTGTTAAGGGCATCTAAAATGTGTTAAGGGCATCTAAAAAATACTCGGGCATTTAACATGTACATTGGAAAATAACATTGACTGGGGTTTCTAAAAATGAAGTGGGTCCGCTTACATGGGTCAGGGTATTTGACGACGTATTTATATATATGCAAATGCTTCTCTCAAGCTGATTAAATTGTTCGAGCATTGCACAGGAAGGCAATGGAATCAGTATGCGCCATTGGTGGGACTCATAGAGTGAGCTGTATTACTCTTTAAGATTTTGGTTTGAATATACAATATGTTTTAAGAATGACTTCATTTATGTGACGTCATTGTGCTCTTTACTTAGTTCGTGGTGAGATCTCGTCCCTTGCGTCACGTCAGCGTAGAGTTACCTGAAAGGTGAAATGTGAACATTTATAGAAGCCCATTTGTCACACTGAATTAAGATAATTTGCCATTATCTAATGCACTATTTTGTCTTACCACACTACTCTATTTTATCTGACCAAATTTCTCTATTTTGTCTGACTACGGCACTTTACATTGTCTGACCACATTACTCTATTTTTTTCTAACCACACTAATCTATTTTGTCTAACCACACTACTCTATTTTGTCTAACCATACTACTCTATTTTGTCTGACCATACTATTCTATTTTGTCTGACCATACTAGTCTATTTTGTCTGACCATACTGCTCTATTTTGTCTGACCATACTGCTCTATTTTGTCTGACCAAACTGCTCTATTTTGTCTGACCATACTGCTCTATTTTGTGTGACCATACTGCTCTATTTTGTCTGACCCTACTGCTCTATTTTGTCTGACCATACTACTCTATTTTGTCTGACCATACTGCTCTATTTTGTCTGACCTTACTGCTCTATTTTGTCTGACCTTAGGGGGCCTACTTTATTTTTCAATCAACGACGGCTCTAGAACAGGATTGGCCCTCAGTGGTAGCCAGCAGGGATGGCCATTAGGAGTGGCCAACAGGGAGTCGATAACAAGTTTGGCCAACAGTGGGGGCCAGCAGGGTAACCAACAGTGGTGGCCAGCAGGGTAATGAACAGTGGTGGCCAGCAGGGTAACCAACAGTGGTGGCCAGCAGGGTAACCAACAGTGGTGGCCAGCAGGGTAACCAACAGTGGTGGCCAGCAGGGTAACCAACAGTGGTGGCCTGCAGGGTAACCAACATTGGTAGCCTGCAGGGTAACCAACAGTTTTAGCCAAGATGGCCTTGATCCTCATAATTCTCAGATGATAACACATCCACACATCCCGCAGCCATACGTAAACTAGTGGCTACCGGAAATTTGTGCCAAAGAAATTTGTTCGAAGGAAAATTGTTCAACTGACGTCTGTTGGAATGACCAAAAAAAAATATGTACTTATACTCCCATCACTTATACTCCCATAACTTATACTCTCATAAACTTATACTCCCATAACTTATACTCCCATAACGTATACTCCCATAACTTATACTCCCATAACGTATACTCCCATAACTTATACTCCCATAACTTATACTCCCATAACTTATACTCCCATAACTTATACTCCCATAACTTATACTCCCATAACTTATACTCCCATAACTTATACTCCCATAACTTATACTCCCAAAACGTATACTCCCATACATTTAAGCAGGAATACCTGCACAAGATCTATGTTGACAAATCGAAGCTTCCATTGGGTGAAGAAATGACTCAGTGATAAATACTCAATTGGACGGAAGTTTATTCTGGACCTGACAGTTAGTTCACAAAAGGTCAAAAGGTCATTCCGATCAAAAGCGACCCACTGATCAACGTAACACTTTGAACAAAACAAAAACAAAAACTATTAACGTAGATGACTCCTCTCTTAATCAAACCGAATACTTTGATCCTACTAAAAGAGTCTTATCACATAGGTGACGTAAGTGTCTCCTTAAGAGATTTTTTATTGAAAAAATCTCTAAACACCTGGGTGTAATTTTTTTTTTATTTTTTAATTGTAACAAATAAAAAAAATTTAAAAAAGAGTATTGATTCCTTTCCCTGTGACAATATGATGAGAGCTTTCATCAAGCCCCAATTGTTTACATGGCAATCACCTGGGGTCGGGTACAGATTAACTCTGGCCAGCGGAGACGTCACGCCGGAAAAGGGGAGACTATTGGGGATTACTTCCGGTCTCCGACGAGTTGACCATTCAACCGGCCAGTGAAAGGACGTGGCGTGCAAAGGTCAAATTAATATCGTTTGGATTCAGAAAACAGAAACGATGACCTCAAACTAGGACGACCGTTTCCCACCTCCTGACACTGGTCATCCAATTCATCGGAAGGCCACCGTCCGTGTGTTCCATGGACGGGTTATGTCTGACCATTCACACGTACTGGGGACGATGGTGTGTTGGGTGGGAGTGATGGGGTGTTGGGTGGGAGTGATGGGGTGATGGAGTGATGGGGTGTTGGGTGGGAGTGACGTGGGTTTTGGGTGGGTTGATGTGTGGGATGATTGGGTGTTGGTGAACGGGGTGTGTAGGGGGGGACGGGTGTGTGTGTGTGTGGGGGGGGGGGTTACCATCTTTTTCAACTCAATAGGCACAATGCTACTGCAAAATTAATTTTCAAGTAAAATACAATGTTTAAATATTAGTACTCTCCCTATTTATACACAGACCTGTTAACACATGGGTAAGTGAAAGAGTAGTTTTCAACTCTCAAAAACGTAATTTCAAGCCAATCAAGCTCTAAAGATTAGTTTGGTCTATGAGCTTGGGATGTACGGGGGGGGGGGGGGGTAGCTGGTTTGCAATCAAAAGACACGCTGTGCCTGGAAATCCACACAACTGCTTTTACGAGTCAACACAAATAAAAATACAAGATATAGTTTTCCGATTGGTTTCTTGAGAATGAAAAAAGGTCTTAGTCTGGCACGAAAGGAAATGACAGCACAGACTTTGCTTGACTTAGGCATATCCGCTCATTAAGATCGATACCGCAAAGGCCAATCAGTGTTCTTACGGTGTTAAATGCGGTAACTTTAAACAGAAAACATAATTATTAATTATTGTTTTTAATGAATAATAAACCGAACAAGCGAAAAAAAAAAAGTTGACTTTGTTTTCAGTCTTGTCGTGGAGTCG
Organism: Lymnaea stagnalis; assembly: GCA_964033795.1. NCBI lineage: Eukaryota > Metazoa > Mollusca > Gastropoda > Lymnaeidae > Lymnaea > Lymnaea stagnalis. The sequence continues at coordinate 31,372 of CAXITT010000003.1, read as the reverse complement.
TAGCCGTTGGGGCAATCAGGTCTGTATATAATTGAGTTATCTAGGTCTAGAGGTCTAATCTTTGTCTCGGAGTCCAATGTTTCCCACACTTTTAAGTTTGGCGGACTGGTGGATCAATGACCCATTACAGCAGGGACCTGTGGATCAATGACCCATACCAGTAGGGACCTGTGGATCAATGACCCATTACAGCAGGGACCTGTGGATCAATGACCCATACTAGTAGGGACCTGTGCATCAATGACCCATAACAGTAAGGACCTGTGGATCAATGACCCATTACATTAGGGACCTGTGGATCAATTACCCATTATAGCAGGGGCCTGTGGATCAATGACCCATTAAAGTAGGGAGGGACCTGTGGCTCAATGAGCCATTACAGTAGGGATCTGTGGATCAATCACCCATTACAGCAGGGACCTGTGGATCAATGACCCATTACGGTAGGGACCTGTGGATCAATATCCGGTGCCACATTTACTTTATTAATTTTTAAACGTATTTTGTATAGGTGATAAGCTTTATGTTACCTACGATCAGCCAATGGGAGAGTACTCAACTAGAAATATCAATCGGAGAGTGTTCAGCTATAAACATCAATGGGAGAGTACTCAACTGTACACATCAATGGGAAAGTACTCAACTATAAATCATTGACGCGAGTCAGGTATAAATGTTTTTCATAGCCATGTAGTCAGTAGCCACCACAAAGCCTTGTAGTCAGTAGCCACCACAAAGCCATGTAGTCAGTAGCCACCACAAAGCCTTGTAGTCAGTAGCCACCACAAAGCCATATAGTCAGTAGCCACAACAAACCCATGTAGTCAGTAGCCACCACAAAGCCTTGTAGTCAGTAGCCACCACAAAGCCATGTAGTCAGTCGCCACCACAAAGCCATGTAGTCAGTAGCCACCACAAAGCCATGTAGTCAGTAGCCACCACAAAGCCATGTAGTCAGTAGCCACCACAAAGCCATGTAGTCAGTAGCCACCACAAAGCCATGTAGTCAGTAGCCACCACAAAGCCATGTAGTCAGTAGCCACCACAAAGCCATGTAGTCAGTAGCCACCACAAAGCCATGTAGTCAGTAGCCACCACAAAGCCATGTAGTCAGTAGCCACCACAAAGCCTTGTCAGTTGCCACCACAATGACCACAAAGCCATGTAGTCAGTAGCCACCACAATGACTACAAAGCCATGTAGTCAGTAGCCACAACAATGACCACAAAGCCATGTAGTCATTAGCCACCACAATGACCACAAAGCCACATTCAGTAGCCACCTAAAAGCCATGTAATCAATAGCCACCATAAGGCCATGTAGTCAGTAGCCACCACAAATCCATGTAGTCAGTAGCCACCACAAAGCCATTTAGTCAGTACCCACCACAAAGCCATGTAGTCAGTAGCCACCACAAAGCCATGTAGTCAGTAGCCACCACAAAGCCATGTAGTCAGTAGCCACCAAAATGACCACAAAGTTATGTAGTCAGTAGCCACCGCTATGACCACAAAGCCATGTAGTCAGTAGCCACCATAATGACCGCAAAGCCATGTAGTCAGTAGCCACCATAATAACCACAAAGCCTTGTAGTCAGTAGCCACCACAAAGCCATGTAGTCAGTAGTTACCACAAAGCCTTGTGGTCAGTAGCCATCATAAAGCCATGTAATCAGTAGCCATCATAAAGCCATGTTGCCAGTAGCCACCACAATGACCAAAAAGCCATGTAGTCAGTAGCCACCACAAAGCCTTGTAGTCAGTAGCCACCACAATGACCACATAACCATGTTGCCAGTAGCCACCACAATGACCACAAAGCCATGTAGTCAGTAGCCACCACAAAGCCATGTAGTCAGTAGCCACCACAATGACCACAAAGCTATGTAGTCAGTAGCCACCACAAAGCCTTGTAGTCAGTATCCACCTCAGTTGACGTAATCAATATCTGCGTACCCGGGTGTCTGATGCAGACCCGACACGGCTCGGCGTGGACCACAGCTTAAACCGCACCTGAGGAAGATACTGTAAAACCTCTCTTAACCTGAACAACAGGGGAAATTACCGGTCTGGCGACTCGGTCGTGGTGTGGTCCCCCTGGAGAACTTAGTGTGTGGGTGGGGGCAGGTTTACATTAGGGAATGGATTTCTTGGAATCGAAATCACGATGTTTCTGTGTGACGGACTCAGAAGCAGTGCATCTACTTAAATATTGGCTTAGCAATTTTCCCTATTTTTCAGACGACATTACCGCCACGGCATTTATTGTGTCTTTATGGCGGCCGCATGTGGTAGCAGGAGCGTCTAAACAAAGTGTCGGGGTAGGGGGGTGTAGTCGCCACTGTGTGGTAGGATACAGTACACGTTTCACATTTTTTATCGTGTGTAGGAGATGGGAGGGGGGACACGGTTCTATGGGGAGTGAGAGGGGAACACGGCTCTATGGGGAGTGAGAGGGGAACACGGCTCTATGGGGAGTGAGAGGGGAACATGGCTCTATGGGGAGTGAGAGGGGAACATGGCTCTATGGGGAGTGAGAGGGGAACATGGCTCTATGGGGAGGGAGAGGGGAACATGGCTCTATGGGGAGTGAGAGGGGAACATGGCTCTATGGGGAGTGAGAGGGGAACATGGCTCTATGGGGAGTGAGAGGGGAACATGGCTCTATGGGGAGTGAGAGGGGAACATGGCTCTATGGGGAGTGAGAGGGGAACATGGCTCTATGGGGGACACAAAAACTAAAATTGCGCCCTATAAAGATTGAGAAAACCTATTGTTATATTTGAAGATTGAGAGTTTAAAAAAAAAAATCAACTGAAAATATAAATTGATGCTCCTGAAGAATTATTTTATTATTCGCATGAGCAAAAATATGTTCGTTTCTCCAGAAAGTAGCAACATTATTCATGATTCTTGACGATTTTGCCCCCTTCAGATGTCACCAACAAGGGCCGTGTCTTACCACACCTTAGTGGCGCCTCTGCGTAAAGCAGACACAACAACTTACAATGGGCATGAAGCAGCTATAATACTGGTCACATAACAACGGGTCCACTAATATTAATACAATCATTGTCCTTTAACCCAATACTAGCAATAAGGGGTCGGTGATCGAACCCGGATGTGGGGAAAATATGGGTGGGGTGAGTTTTAAGCTACAAGTGGAACCATTACTTAACCATCTGGTTAACTCACATTCAGTGGGTAAACCTAAAACTTATAGCCCCTCCAACAACCCTTACATTCAGGGGTTAAACCTAAAACGTATAGCCCCTCCAACAACCCTTACATTCAGGGGTTAAACCTAAAACTTATATCCCCTCCAACAACCCTTACATTCAGGGGTTAAACCTAAAACTTATATCCCTCTTCTCCCTCCCCCCCCCCTTTTTCCGGCTTTTTCTCTACACCCAAGTCTATTCGCTGTATAAGTTAGCTGCAACTGATTTATATTATATCTGCAACACAACATGTATTTATTTTTTCTAATTTCTCTCATCGCCCCCCCCCCCAAAAAAAAATAAAAAAAACAATAACAAAAAACAACAGACAGCAAACCAGGGCTGATAACAGTTGATTCTATGCATTACTCTATTAGTACCCATGTACAAGTACTCGTGGCCTGTGGCCGCAAAGGGAAGTAATCATGATTTTGCGATAAGTTTAAAAGAGAGTTTGAAAAGAATATGCCCGTCATCACTCCAGCCCATCGCATGGATTATCGTTCTTTTTCCGACTTTCTACCACTGAATCCATGGACGTGTTCATGTTTGGGTGACGCTTATAGATCTTTACCCTCTGCTTTTAGATCTTTATCCTCTGCTTATAGATCTTTATCCTCTGCTTTTGGCTTTCATTTGGGATAAACTTCAGATTTATTTTTACGTCTTCATCCCGGAATGCTGCAGAGCGGAACGTTGGCAAAAACGCTTAGTCTTGGTCCACCTTTCGTGTGTGCCCCCATGGGCGGAGGCCAAGTTAGAATTGGAAGAAGCGAAAGGAGTATGGTGACCTATCAAGCTATCAACCTAACAATTCTGTTTGACAAGATTGCTGTTGAAACACATGCGACAAACAGAGCTCCAGCTTGTCAACGTATATATATTAAGCTCGGCATTTCAATTTTAACTTATCAAACGCAATGTTCTTCACACTGTCAACTAATTGAAATGAGTAAAACAGAGTAGGGTTAAACCTGAAAAAATAAACGCAACAAAACAGCGAACGTGTCGGCAGAAAGCCTTCGTCAGCGAACAAAACAACAGAAAAAATGGTATAAAAATAAAAATAAGAAATAGAACTTAGCTGGTAAGAAGTATCCGTGGGCAGCAATAGAAGTGCCCTTATTACCCCTTATTACCCTGTCGACTAATTGCACATAAATTTTATTCATGGGATAAGTTGTGATTAAGTGATAGTTTTATGTATGACTTTATTGAACACTTTATTGAACAGGTATTGAATTATATGTATTAATCGTCAGTATTATATGCATTAATAGTCAGAATTATAGGTATTAATAGCCAGAATTATGTGTATTAATAGTCAGTATCATATGTATTAATAGTAAGTATTATATGTATTAATAGTAAGTAATATATATATTTATAGTAAGTATTATGTGTATTCATAGCCATTATTACATGTAGAAATGTAGTAAGTAATATAGTCAGTCACACTTAGTATATGTATTAATAGTTAGTATTATATGTATTAATAGCCAGTATTACACGTAGAAATGTAGTAAGTAGTATAGTCAGTCGCACTTAGTGTTTGGGAGGTGAACTCGGCTGAGGTTCTATTTAAATTATTCTGTAGAGGTGTTAGGAAAAAATAAATCACGTCTGTGTTGTACTTTGAATGAGGGGGGGGGGGGGGGGGGGGGGGGGGGGCAGTAGATCTGATTTACAGTATTAGGTTCGTGGGTCGGCACGCCGAGAGGGCCAGCTACACACACCCATCGCCATTGTGTGGTGGAATACACCGGCCCTGGTCTGAAATGGGTCACTAGGTCACCTCAGGATAGACCAGTAAATTTCGGTCTGTCGCACAACCTTATAGGTCACCGTTGCGGTCCGCGTATAGCCCCCCCCCCCAACCCTCTTACCTCCCCACCCCTTTAATCCCCACCACCACCGACCCCACCACCCATCCACCCATCCACCCCCCTACTTATCAGACGGTAACAGCCCAGGAGCCGCGTATTGGACCAACATGGCGGGCCTTACACTGTTGGCCTTACCTTCCTTGTGCCGTCCGTCCCGGCCTGGTCTACGTTGGCGGTCATTCTGGGACAGTCTGCTGGTGAGATGAGTCATAGGTGCGCCAAACAGCTGTGCCAGGCAGGGGGGGGGGGTGTCGGCAAACTTAAGGAATTGGGGGAGGGGATAGGGGGGCTGATGTGGGAGGGGGGGGAGTAGATATTGAAGGGGCAAGAAGATGTAATTACTGGTGGCAGTGGCGTGGCGAAGGGGGGCAGGGAGACAGATTGGGGTGTCGGCAAACTTAAGGAATTGGGGGAGGGGATATGGGGGCTGATGTGGGAGGGGGGGGAGTAGATATTGAAGGGGAAAGAAGATGTAATTACTGGTGGCAGTGGCGTGGCGAAGGGCGGCAGGGATACAGATATCCCCCGGGCGCCAGACTAGATAGGGGCGCCAAAATCGGGCTTGATGGTATTGATGAAAAAAATGGGTTCAGAGTTGTACTGACTGGGCCGTCATAATGAATCTCTTCCCCACGCTCCAAACACGCTGAACAGGGAGGACGAGATAGAGAGGAGATACTCCAGGAGAGAGAGAGAGAGAGAGAGAGGAGATACTCCAGGAGAGAGAGAGGAGATAATCCAGGAGAGAGAGAGGAGATACTCCAGGAGAGAGAGAGAAAGAGGAGATACTCCAGGAGAGAGATGAGATACTCCAGGAGAGAGATCCAGGATATGTAATGTAATTGAGGGGGGGGGGAGACGAGAGAGAGTAAATATCCCAGGATATGTAATGTGGGGGGGGGGACGAAAGAGACTAGATATTAGAGGTATAGAAGATTGAATGACCTGGGTGACGAGAGGGAGTAGATGCAGTGACGTAGGAAAGGCGTGCGAGGGGGGAACTTTTTTTTTTACATGGAGGGGGGTGAGGGGTGGTAGGGG
>CAXITT010000003.1:5715-19600 GCA_964033795.1 Lymnaea stagnalis | reverse complement strand
AAAAAAATGAATGGATATTTTAAAAACCCCCCCCCCCCCCGAAAAAAAAAAATCCCCACTCTATTGCTTCCGTTTAGTTTTAACAATATAAATTGACTCTATTAGAAATGTCACCGCTCTGGCGTAGTTCCTGGTCAGAATGCGTCCATTAATCCTTTTATTGGTAGAGTCTGATAGAGTCTTGGAAAGTCTGATAGAGTCTGGTAGAGTCTGATAGAATATGTAGGAGTCTGGTAGAATATGGGGGAGTCTGGAAAAGTCTGATAGACTCTGGAAAAGTTTCCTTGAGTCTGGTAGAGTCTGATAGCGTCTGGTAGAGTCTGGAAGTGCTGATGGAGTGTGTTAGAGTTTCTTAGAGTCTTGTAGAGGATAGTTTGCGAATTTGTAAAAATGTTTAAAAATTGTATATGATCGTTTTAACAAGTGTTCTAAATAGTTGGTAAGCACCAGAAGGTTCATTCATACGATCTCTATAACAGGGGGCTAGCAGCCTGCTGTCCGCGGGCCACATGCGGTCTTAGTACCTTGATTACATTTGCAATGAGGATCCGTAAAAGCTTTCGCAACATTAATCAGCGCATAGTAAAATTGTTCAAACAAATGAGAAGGTAATAATCACTTAAAACGATTCCAATGAGTATTTGTGAACTGAAATCGGAATGAATTTAGCAAGAACATCCTAAATAACATCTGAAATCTAAAATGACGCATGCGATATGTAGTTGAAAGTTATCATACGACCTGCCAAAATTTAACTATATATATATAATCGGCCCTCTGTCCAAGAGTGATGCCCGCCCGTGGTCATAAAGTCTATACAGGAAGTCTGTTTAACTAACGTTGACACTAACCCTAACAACAGCAGACTGCAGTGTGTGTCTTCTTCAGGTTGGTGGACCACGGGAGATCCCTTCTTTTAGCGATGAGCTATGAATAATGTAGTTGTCTCACCATAACCTCAGACTCATACCAGTATTGCGTACCCCACATACATAGTGTTGTTGTCGACATAACTCTGGGGTGTTCATGCCCCGAATCACATGAAGATCAGGGACTCTCAAACGATGCATCAGACTAGCGAACCATCTATCTAAATATATCTCCCCCTATGAGATTCACCACGTCTGATTTTTTTTTGGTCAGGAAATAAAATTACCTTTTCAACATGTTTAAACACATTTTCTGATCATGTGCCACAATAACCTGCGAAATGGAAGATCATAACAGTAAATATACATGCATTACCCTCTCATTATAAACACGTGTTCTCATTTCATAATTCGAAATGATTAGAAAGAATGAAATATTTCTCCATCACAAATAATAATTCTCTCAGTATGTAGGGATGGATGTATGGATGTGTGGATGTGTGGATGTATGGATGTGTGGATGTGTGGATGTGTGGATGTATGGATGTGTGGATGTGTGGATGTATGGATGTGTGGATGTATGGATGTATGGATGTGTGGATGTATGGATGTGTGGATGTGTGGATGTGTGGATGTATGGATGTGTGGATGTGTGGATGTATGGATGTGTGGATGTATGGATGTATGGATGTGTGGATGTATGGATGTGTGGATGTGTGGATGTGTGGATGTATGGATGTGTGGATGTATGGATGTGTGGATGTATGGATGTATGGATGTATAGATGTATGGATGTGTGGATGTATGGATGTATGGATGTATGGATGTATGGATGTATGGATGTATGGATGTATGGATGTATGGATGTATGGATGTATGGATGTATGGATGTGTGGATGTGTGGATGTATGGATGTGTGGATGTATGGATGTATGGATGTATGGATGTGTGGATGTATGGATGTATGGATGTATGGATGTATGGATGTATGGATGTATGGATGTGTGGATGTGTGGATGTATGGATGTATGGATGTAACGATTTTTTCAATGAACGCGCAAAATAAAATCCCCCCAAATTAGCGCTAATTGGGATTCTTATAAAGTGCGTTACCTGAATGTATATTTCGTCCAGTAACTTCAGTACATGTTATAACATAGGAAGTTCAGGTATTGCCGTCTCCATTTTTTGGCGGGTTATTTCGATTTGACCTGATAGGTTCAATGCTAGACAGTGAGACATTTCATCTGATCGACTAACGGTACCTGGAGATATAACCAAAACGATAAAGGTGTCATGACATACGGACTCACAAAAAGTGATGCCATGACACAAAGGCTCACATCAAGTGGTGATGATATGACATGCAGGCTGAAATTAAGTGATGCCATGACATTCAGGCTCGCATTAAGTAATTCCATAACATACAGGTTCACATCAAAAGATTGCATGACAGACAGGCCGACATCAAGTGATGTCATGACATACAGGCTGACATCAAGTGATGTCATGAGATACAGACTGACATCAAGTGTTCCCACTACATACAGGCTGACACCACGTGAAAGGAAACTGATGATACAACAAACCGAGATAAGCTTCTTGACATACGTGCTCCCAAACGGCACAAGTGACGTCACACTGACGTTAGATCAGCGGTTCTCAACCTGTGGGTCGCGACCCTTTTGGGGGTCACACGACCCTTTCTCAGGGACCGCCTAAGACATTGGAAAACAGATCTACTCTACAGTTATGAAGTGGCAACGAAAATAATTTTGTCGCTGTGGGTCGCCACAACACGAGGAACTGAATTAAAGGGTCGCAGCATTAGGAAGGTTGAGAACCACTGCGTTAGATGAACGAGCCTGGCCTTTAAGACACAATCATGGAACCAGGTTGGTTTGTTTATTTGATTTTTATTGTTTAAGGTTGGGGTGACCACGCGCTAAGGGTGACAATTACTTTAGCACGCGCTCTGGTTGGGGAATGTGGGGGGGGGGGGGGGGGGGATTTACATGATCACGCGCATATTTAAGACTGAAAATTATCTTTAAACAGGCACACAAAATATATATAATTTTAAAAAATAATAATAATCAAGTTAAAATTATGATGACGTTACTATTCCGTGCATTCTTCTTATCTTCAAGAAAAATTTAATTGAATTGTTTGAACCCCAGAGTATTGATTTGAGAATCATCGATGCAGTCACAGCGTGTACACTACTGTATGGGAATTTTCTATCTAACACAAAGGTAACCACGCGCACACAAAAAAAAGAACCAACAGATTTTTGTGTTTTAATCTGTTTTCTATTAAACAGGTTGGGCCACACTGCGCGCTGTTGTACATGGCAAGGAATCTTTTGAATTGTGGCTGGCAGCCCTAGAAACAATGGAAAGTTCTATTTATAGAATAGGCTTATTTTAGACTTACGAAAAGGGTTGTGTCAGTGTGGCGTAACAGTCCCTACATGGCGTTATGTCAATGCATCATTTTGGCCCTGGCAGAGCCGTCAAGGGGGGGGGGGGGGGGGGGGGGGCCTCGGTTATTTAGGGGGTACAAGGTTGGGGCCCTTTAAAAAAAAAAAATTATGATCAAAAGCATGTTAAGTTGCATTGAATAGCTACACAATAAAAGCTCAACAGTGGGAGAAGGGGATGTGGGTGGTGGGAGGGGGGGGGAATTTTCAGGAGACGGCTCTGAGTCTTAGAGTATATATTGCTCTTCCTACTAGTCTATAAATAATTATTTATACTAAAGTATATTTATTGCTCTACAATCTAAGCATAGAGTTAATTCATATAGTTAGAATATGAAACATAAATCATCACACATTAGTATAGGCACTAATCCGTGGGAGAAATGTTTGCTTCAGTTTAGATTCGACGATGTATTAGATTATATGTTACACAATGTATTAGATTATATGTTACACAATGTATTAGATTATATGTTACACAATGTATTAGATTATATGTTACACAAAGTATTAGATTATATGTTACACAATGTATTAGATTATATGTTACACAATGTATTAGATTATATGTTACACGATGTATAAGATTATGTTACACGATGTATTAGATTATATGTTACACAATGTATTAGATTATATGTTACACAATGTATTAGATTATATGTTACACAATGTATTAGATTATATGTTACACAATGTATTAGATTATATGTTACACAATGTATTAGATTATATGTTACACGATGTATTAGATTATATGTTACACAATGTATTAGATTATATGTTACACGATGTATTAGATTATATGTTACACGATGTATTAGATTATATGTTACACAATGTATTAGATTATATGTTACACAATGTATTAGATTATATGTTACACAATGTATTAGATTATATGTTACACGATGTATTAGATTATATGTTACACGATGTATTAGATTATATGTTACACGATGTATTCGATTATATGTTACACGATGTATTAGATTATATGTTACACGATGTATTAGATTATATGTTACACGATGTATTAGATTATATGTTACACGATGTATTCGATTATATGTTACACGATGTATTAGATTATATGTTACACTATGATTTAGATCAGTGGGGAGAAAACGGCGGCCGGTCAGGACGTTTCATGCGGCCCGTCAAGACATTATGGGAACTGCCTTCGTGTTTTAACAAAATATAAACATTCTCATATGATTTTCTTTCAATACCTTGCAGATTAATACTTGAAGTGTGAAATCGTCAACCTCTTATAATGATAATCAGGCGCGGGGAGAGGGGGTGGGGGTGCAGCCGGTACATTGTTCCAGGACCCATGGAGCTTAAATTGTGACCATAAAGAGCAATTTTTTTTAAAAAATCAATTTTTAAAAATAAAAAAAATATTAGGCTAATAATTCATTCTATATACTTTGTTTTAAAAAACTCGCCTTGAAGCCTTGTTTGATTTTAACAGACTTTTTATTAACCTAGAGCTAACCAGTTTTTTTTTCTTTGAAAGTATTCTAACATTTCAACGTTTAAATGCGTTGAAAACTATGACCGAGGTCTCGTCTTGTCTCGACTCATTTTAAACGAGATTTTTTTTTTTTTTTTCATATTTCCTTCTCGATTTTTTTTTTTGGAACAAGATCTGTTGCGGCACTAGCTCGGCATCTAAGTCTATGCTTGAGCGGCACTAGCTCGGCATCTAAGTCTATGCTTGAGTCTGCAGAGGGGACGATCAGAATATACCCGGAAACCCTTTACAAATCTTGCCGAGCCAACATGTCTAGTCATACCAAAAGAGTTTGAATAGAACTTCTAAAAATAGTATCACGGTACGTCTAAGCCAGTGGTTCCTAACCTGGGTTCGATCGAACCCGAGGGGCTCGGCGAGTCAGTCTCAGGGTTTCGGCGGAGGTCCAAAAAAAAAATCATTTTTTGTCATTTTTTTATATTTTTTCTTTGTTTGTTTTATTTGGTTTGGGTTGGGGGGGGGGTAAATTTAGATATAGATGTTTTAAAATATGAACTCCATATGAATATGAATGGATATTTTAACCCCCCCCCCCCTCCTTCCCAATCCCCACTCTATTACTTCCATTTAGTTTTAACAATATAAATTGACTCTATTAGAAATGTCACCGCTCTGGAGTAGTTCCTGGTCTGATTGCGCCCCTTAATCCTTTTATTTGGTAGAGTCTGATAGAGTCTTGGAAAGTCTGATAGATTCTGGTAGAGTCTGATAGAATATGTTAGAGTCTGGTAGAATATGATAGAGTCTGGTAGAATATGGTGGAGTCAGGAAAAGTCTGATAGACTCTGGAAAAGTCTCCTTGAGTCTGGTAGAGTCTGAAAGCGTCTGATAGAGTCAGATAGAGTCTGCTAGAGTCTGGTAGAGTCTGGAAGTGATGATAGAGGGTGTTATAAAAACAGAGCAAAAGTGAAGACGAGTGTCGGACCTTCAACAAAGAATGAACATCTAAGTATACGCCAAAATGGAGTAGTGTCAAACATGTTCAAACAAAGCAATGTGGCGATGTTGGAATTAATTTGAGCGAAGCCGAATTTCAGTGAAAAGCTTGGAGACTGATGACTTGAAGACTGATGACTTGGAGACTGATGACTTGGAGACTGATGATTTGGAGACTGATGACTTGGAGACTGATGACTTGGAGACTGATGACTTGGAAACTAAGGACTTGGAGACTGGTGACATGGAGACTAATGACTTGGAGTCTGGTGACTTGGAGAATGATGGACACTGGTGACTTGGAGACTGATGACTTGGAGATTAATGATTTGGAGACTGATGTTTTGGAGACTGATGACTTGAAGACTGATGACTTGGAGGCTATGACTTGGAGACTGCTGACTTGAAGTCCGATGACTTGGGGAATGGTGACTTGGAGACTAATGACTTGGAGACTGATGACTTGGAGACTGATGTTTTGGGGACTGATGACTTTAAGTCTGATTACTTGGAGACTGATGACTTGGAGACTGGTGACTTGGAGACTGATGACTTGGAGTCTAATGACTTGGAGACTGATGACTTGGAGAGTGATGTTTTGGAGACTGATGACTTGGAGACTGATGACTTAGAGATGAATGACTTGGAGACTGATGACTTTGAGACTAATGACTTGGAGACTGATGACTTGGAGGCTATGACTTGGAGACTGGTGACTTGGAGACTGATGACTTGAAGACAGATGACTTGAAGCATGGTGACTTGGAGACTTATGACTTGGAGACTGATGACCAGGAGACTGATGACTTGGAAACTAATGACTTGAGAACAAATTTTTCCAAACTTTCTACTAAAATTTGTTCAATTTATTGCATAGAATATTTTTTTAGTTATAATCTCACCATAGCTTTATTTTTAACTTGTTAATTAATTAGTTCAACGTATTCTGTAGAGCTCTGTAGTCCATCAAAATTATCATGCCGACCGTCAAATAAAATTATTTCCATGTGGCCCTGTTCGCAAAAAGGTTGCTAGCATCCCTGATTTAGATTTTTAAAGATGAATTTAACTATGATGTAATTAGATGATGTAATAGAAGATGATTCAGATGATGATGTTTGCATACATTCGTGAGGCGATTGTGCAACTTTTGCATCATTTACAACCTTTTCGATGATACAGATGATGTTACCGGTAATTATAGATGATGTTACCAGTAATTACAGATGATGTTACCAGTAATTACAGATGATGTTACCAGTAATTACAGATGATGTTACCAGTAATTACAGATGATGTTACCAGTCATTACCGATGATTTTACAGTCATGTTACAGATGATATTTACATTACGTTAAAATATGATACAGATGATGTTGCCGGTAATTACAGATGATGTTACCAGTAATTACAGATGATGTTACCAGTAATTACAGATGATGTTACCAGTAATTACAGATGATGTTACCAGTAATTACAGATGATGTTACCAGTAATTACAGATGATGTTACCAGTCATTACCGATGATTTTACAGTCATGTTACAGATGATATATGCATTACGTTAAAATATGATTATATAATGTTACATATAAATTTAAAAGATGTTTAAGATTGTGTTTAAGATTATTTTTCAGATGATGTTTTCAGATGATGTTTTCAGATGATGTTTTCAGATGATGTTTTCTGATGATGTTTTCAGATGATGTTTTCAGATGATGTTTTCAGATGATGTTTTCAGATGATGTTTTCAGATGATGTTTTCAGATGATGTTTTCAGATGATGTTTTCAGATGATGTTTTCAGATGATTTTTCAGATGATGTTTTCAGGTGATGTTTTAAGATGATGTTTTCGGATGATTTTTCAGATGAAGTTGATTCATATTTTGGACGAACAGACCATTTGTTAATTATGTGTTTCAATGGTATAGACCATCACTTTGTCCGACCTATTTTAGAGTATGCTTCTACAGTCTGGGACCCATTTACCCAGAAAAGCATCGACAGGTTGGAGGCGGTCCAGCGACGGGCAGCACGCTTTGTCATGAACCGCTACAGAAGCACCTCGAGTGTTGCAAGCATGCTGGAAACACTGGGCTGGTCTACATTGGAAGAACGACGACAACTATCCAGGCTCTCCATGTTGTACAAGATAACAAATGGGCTGGTGCACTGCTCCGGAATCAAACAGAAACTCGTTCATCTCCCCCCCCCCCAGACTGCGACGAAGTCACGACAAACAGTTCCGGCTGGTAAAAACAAGAACAAAGTACAGAAGCTCCTCATTCCTGCCGAAGACAATAGGGGACTGGAACAAGCTTCCAAAAGCAACAGTTGAGGCGGCTACACTCGATACATTTGTGTCTATTGCCTCCTGTATTCCAACCCCCAGTTCATAACACCACTGCTGAGTCGCCCTTGCAACCAGTGAAGTATCCCATTGAAACCCATGGACAGTAACATCGCAAACCCCTCTGAAACATAGGAGCCAGAATGATCAATTCATTGATCGTGGGCCCTTATAATAAAGAAGAAGAAGAAGATCACTTGATAAGTGTTTCAACCAATTTCCTCTTGGGAGAGGAGGGGGGGAAGAGCATTTCAGATTTTTTGGTGGGCAGTGCCAGTCACCATTAGAGACGTAGCTAAGTTGGGGTTGAGGGGACAGATGTCCCCGTGCACCAGACTAGTGGGGGCGTCAAATTGGCGAAAATAATGGGGTTCAGAGTTGGTGCGTACAAATGAATCTTACCCCCCCCCCCCTGGCGCCAAACAGTCCAGCTGCGCCTAGTCCCGTGTCACAGAAAGAGGGTGGATGGTGTGATGCACCCAGGTTTCACGTTTTCTTTTTGTGGAGAAATGGCATTTTCGGAGAACCAACCCCATAAAGTCTTTGAATGTTTCAAATTAAAGAGGTGCATTTTAGAGTGGCGTGCCCCAGGGCAATCATTTGGCACAAGCTTATATCCAATAACATCTTGTAACATTGATCAGCGTGATGGGAAAAAAAGAGTGGGTTGGGGGGGGGGGGTTCAGTAATAGATTATGCCTAAGACTGTCGACTAAATTTAAAATTCAGCTTTGTATATTGATGAATAATTGAATTCGGCGGTACTTCTTTCAGGCAATTATGAGGGGGCATTTGTAACTTTCGGTGAGAATGCGCCACATTTAGCCATAGTAACGATCAAGAATATCTGTAACTCCTTCCCAACAATTGCCAACATGAAGTAAATTGCCACAGGTTATTATCGCCCCTTAAACATTTATAGAACCCAGAACTTTTTTGATAAATTCAAAATGCAAGAAATCACTTTAGCATGCATATCTGAATTTAGTTTTGCAACATTCTCCTTTACCTGGAAGAGATCCTAGTTACAAATGTAGCTGTCACTTAACCCCAGAGCCATCGTGTGGCCCCCACAAGCCCTACGGCTGTAGGGGGCCTCGGATATTTTTAGGGCTTAAAGTTGTGATGTGGTCACTTTTTAAATGATCAACTTTGAAGGCAAGGTGGACTGAGGTGGGAGACAAAACCGAAATGTGGCAGGGTGCCTCGAAAAGTCAACCGACTGCTCTGCTTGACCTGCTTGTGTTATACAAATATTATTTTATATACCGTAACTATACAGAAATGTGGCTTTAATGTTTTATTGACATGTGTTCTTAATGACAGAATTAATAGATGAATTTTCCTACAAAATTTACCTTTCAAAAAAGATTTCCATTACAAGAAAGCCCTGATTCTGATAGACTACGGGTGGCAGCATATGTGCAACGGTTGGGGAAACGATGCGGCCACCCTAACAGCTCCCAGCAGATGCCAGGGCAGCCTTGAAACTCTCGATTGATGTCGAGTCCACGGTGGCATTGTCCAGTTGGTTCCAAGCAATTATTGTTCGTGGGAAGAATGACTGTTTATATTGGACTGTGTTACACCGATGCACAGTGAAGCATTTACTATTGTTCCAGATGTAACTGCTCATGGCGTTGTCAGAGGTGATGTCAGTGTTTATTGGGTGTTTTGGCTCTGATTAAGCGACCTGGCTTGTGTGGGGTGAGATGCGTGTTTGCTGAGATGGCCGGCACTAGCCCCCTTGGCCACTTTATATAAGAATGTTAAACTGAGCTTTTCTCGTTTGTCTTTGAGGGAGGGAATGCAGGGGTGGACTGGGCCGCCGGGACACCGGGAAGATTTCCGACGGGCCGGTAGGACCGGTGATATAATAAAAATAAAAGTCATGAAGATAGGGCCGCTTTTTGTTTTTTTCCCGGGCCGCTTTGATTTTTTTCCCGGGCCGCTTGAACTCCCCA
Source organism: Lymnaea stagnalis (assembly GCA_964033795.1). Classification (NCBI taxonomy): domain Eukaryota; kingdom Metazoa; phylum Mollusca; class Gastropoda; family Lymnaeidae; genus Lymnaea; species Lymnaea stagnalis. The sequence continues at coordinate 9,458 of CAXITT010000003.1, read as the reverse complement.
GTCCACACCCGAGGGAATGTCAAATCTTTTTAAGAGGTCAGTGACGAAGCCAGGCGTGGTGGATTTGTGGTCACTGCGTTACGTTGGATTCGCTCCATTATTTTACATATTGGACGCAGATCGAAACAGAAGCATTCAAATAATGACCTGTCTTAAATGCTTCCAAGTTTGACCAGAACCAAAACAAAACAACAACAAAAATTTTAGGTGTAATGTCAAGGTCGATACATATTGTAGGTGTTTTCAAAACTGGCTGTTTTTATAAATCGTATTTGAACGGCATATTTATGTTAAGAGGACATACGATGTTCACAAAAGACATAAATAAATGTATTAATGTATGATTTTATCCCAGGGAAGGGGTTTAAAATAAAGAATACATTTCCCAATATTCAGTTGAATGATATGTTTATATGGAATGTCAAATCGCTTCAACTTCCTTTAGTTAGATCAATTATAAATTGTCTATACGATCTAAATTTTTATCAAATCCACATAATTATTTTTAAATGGACGATTTAAGAAGAAGAATATTTTTCCTGAAACCAGTTGGCATGGTAATCAAAAAGCTAGTTCACAAACAAACAAAAAAAGGTTATTTGTTGTTGCAAAAAAATAAATAAATACAAATATGGATGTAGCTGGCAATTTTCGGAACAGTTCGATATTTATAATCGAATACTGTTAGCCTCTAACAAGAGTAACCTTAAATATACGGATCATCAAATAGATGGAGCCTGGCGATATTTCATATATTCCCCTGATTGTGATCTATAATCGGTACAAGGCACCAGCTAGGACTCTTTTCAAAATGTTATGAAAATGACAATTTAGTGGTTTTTAAATAAAAATAAATTTTTGTTTTATTGTTGAACTCATTTTCTCCGGGGATTAGGGGGGGGGGGGGCGCGCCACACTGCCCTTGATTTATGTCGACATGGGGAAAATGGGATAGGAAGGGATATTTTTTAAAAATAAATTTTTGTTTTATTGTTGAACTCATTTTCTCCGGGGATTAGGGGGGGGGGGGCGCGCCACACTGCACTTGATTTATGTCGACATGGGGAAAATGGGATAGGAAGGGATATTTTAGGGACATGGAATTAAGGTGAAGTTTTCTACATTCATTCATTAGGGAACTTTTGGGCTTGATTCACCTCATGTATTTTTGTATCGCTAAAAGAAAGAAAAAAATTAAAGAAAGAGATCAATTTACTGAAATATAATTGTGACAAACTTGACCAGTCCCTATAGGATAAAAACAAAATGCTCTGTTTCTAATGTTCAAAACACGGTAGAGCGTCGATTATCCGGACGTCGATTTTCCAGACGCCGATTATCCGTAACGTCACGATCCGAACTGCCCTATCATTAAAAAAAATGTTTACTATCGTACACAATTTGAATGAAATTGAGAATTGGCGTATAACAGCAGTCAAAAACATACGACCCCCGACCCCTGTCGCAAAATCCAGTTAAAAACTAGAAACGCATAACTAACACTCAAGAACTCGACAGTTATTCCCCACCTCGCGACTATTGGACGTAAGTCTTGCCACAGACTAATGTTGATGAACAACCAAAAAACTCATGCAAGGACGTAAGTCTTGCCACAGACTAATGTTGATGAACAACCAAAAAACTCATGCAAGGATTTTCAAGACTGGGGAAAAAAATGTGTCTACGATGAATGAAAAATAAATATGTCCGTTTATTTTGATAAATAAAAGAATATTATCTTAATATTATCTTAATATTATCTTAATATTATCTTAATATTATCTTAATATTATCTTACTATTATCTTACCATTATCTTAATATTATCTTACTATTATCTTAATATTATCTTAATATTATCTTATTATTATCTTAATATTATATTCATATTATCTTAATATTATCTTATCTTCTGTGCGACTGGACGTACCTGTTTTTGACACCGTAAACCAGCTGACCCACAGGTAAACTGTCGGTGAATACTGAACATTGTGAACTGTACATTAAATAGACGTATATGATGTAATCATGTATTGCTGATTTTTCTGTTCACGATAACTTCTAGAACGCAACCGTGTGAAGTGATCGGTTATCTGAAAAAACAGGTTCATTGAATCCCCCGCTGTCCAAATTAGTTCGGATAATCGACACTCCAGCGCAGAGGTCCTCATCCTTGCTAATGCCGCGACCCTTTAATACAGTTCCACGAGTTGTGGTGACCCCCAACCATAAAATTAGTTACTTCATAAATCTGTATTTTCCGATGGTCTGCGACGACCCCTGTTTAAAGGGTCGCGACACAGGGTGAGAACCGCTGCTCTGTCATACCATCAACATTTAACACTTTCATCATAAACAAATCATTAGGATTTCTTCCCCTCCAAATTTATCCAAACGAGGTCTAATGCCCAACAGAAGGAAGATGTCCAACATGATTCGTACATACAACATTTTATTTATTTATTTATTTTTTTTAATTATTTTTTTTTGGTTGCATTTTTACATGATTTTTAAGTCCACATTTGTAAACAATTTTTTTGCTAGAAATTTAACACCGATTTTTTTCTTAACATATCAGGATATTGATTACCTAAACGTTACATTAAACATGTAAAGGGTCGTAAAAAGGGGGGGGGCGAAGGGGGCACTAGTCCCCAGGCACCATCTTCAGAGGACGTCAAAATATTCCTCCTTTAATCAAAATATGTGAATTAATTAATATCTCATTTTTGGGAGAGGAGGGTGTATACATGAGAAGAGGGTGTATACATGAGAGGAGGGTGTATACATGAGAGGAGGGTGTATACATGAGAGGAGGGTGTATACATGAGAGGAGGGTGTATACATGAGAGGTGGGTGTATACATGAGAGGAGGGTGTATACATGAGAGGAGGGTGTATACATGAGAGGAGGGTGTATACATGAGAGGAGGGTGTATACATGAGAGGAGGGTGTATACATGAGAGGAGGGTGTATACATGAGAAGAGGGTGTATACATGAGAGGTGGGTGTATACATGAGAGGAGGGTGTATACATGAGAGGAGGGTGTATACATGAGAGGAGGGTGTATACATGAGAGGAGGGTGTATACATGAGAGGCGGGTGTATACATGAGAGGAGGGTGTATACATGAGAGGAGGGTGTATAGATGAGAGGAGGGTGTAGATATGAGAGGTGGGTGTATACATGAGAAGAGGGTGTATACATGAGAGGTGGGTGTATACATGAGAGGTGGGTGTATACATGAGAGGAGGGTGTATACATGAGAGGTGGGTGTATACATGAGAGGAGGGTGTATACATGAGAGGTGGGTGTATACATGAGAGGAGGGTGTATACATGAGAGGTGGGTGTATACATGAGAAGAGGGTGTATACATGAGAGGTGGGTGTATACATGAGAGGTGGGTGTATACATGAGAGGAGGGTGTATACATGAGAGGAGGGTGTATACATGAGAGGAGGGTGTATACATGAGAAGAGGGTGTATACATGAGAGGAGGGTGTATACATGAGAAGAGGGTGTATACATGAGAGGTGGGTGTATACATGAGAGGAAGGTGTATACATGAGAGGAGGGTGTATACATGAGAGGAGGGTGTATACATGAGAAGAGGGTGTATACATGAGAGGAGGGTGTATACATGAGAAGAGGGTGTATACATGAGAAGAGGGTGTATACATGAGAGGAGGGTGTATACATGAGAAGAGGGTGTATACATGAGAGGAGGGTGTATACATGAGA
>CAXITT010000002.1:4869294-4883542 GCA_964033795.1 Lymnaea stagnalis | reverse complement strand
TGGCTGAGTGGTCTAAACTGAGCAAATCTCAAGTTGGTGGTCGGGAGTTCAATTCCAGCCAAAGCCCAGTCAAGCATAAACCCATCCAGCACCCAGTGTAGATGGGACACGTTAACCTTGGTCGGCAACTCATCTAAGAAGGAAACTCTAAATTCAAACCCGGAGATGGCGTCCCCTACAGGCGACAAACAATGTATCATTCCGACAACCCCTGCGACGCCCCGGATGCCATCACTGAGAGCGCAGTGAGCAAGCTAAAATAGCATGGATACGTAGCGCTATATAAGTATTCAATCAATCAATCAATCAATCTTTGACTTCTCATCAGCATTTAACACTAACCACACCTTATGATTAAAAGCTTTATATGTTAGCTTTTCAAGCAAGGCTACTGAACTTTTTAACAAATATTTCAAGTTGAATGACCAAATATCATTAAGTAGAGAAATATGTACTGGGGTACCACATGGTTGCGTTCTCTCCCCTGTCCTGTATACAATATATACCAATAATACCCAGAGCCCAAGCAACACCGTTCCAATAATTAAATTTACTGATGATGCTACCATTGCTTAATATCTGAAGGGGAAAGCATATCACAACTTACTAGCTTTATCAGTTGGTGCAATGAAAATTTTCTTTAGTTAAATACCGGTATCTCAAAACTGAAAGAAATGGTTGTCGATTTCCAAAGGGGGAATCACTCAATTACAGATCTCACAATAAATAATCACAGTGTTGAGGAAGTAGACACAAAAGTATCTAAGTATTACCATCAATAATAAGCTGACAGGGCATGACTAGGACCCAAACAAAAACAGCAGAAAACCTATTAAACACATGGGAGAGAAAATTTCTCCAGGAAATATATGACAAAGAATGAATATGGATGGAGAATACGTACCAACCCGAAATTGTACAGTCTATATCAGGATCCCAGGCTAGTAGCAGAAATAAAAAAGGGCAGGCTACGCAGGGCAGGACACGTAGAGAGAATGCCAAATGACAGAAGAGGGAAGCGGGTACATCACCAAACCCCAGAGGAAAACGGCTCAAAGGCAGACCTAGGCTTAGATGGATGAATGATGTGGAAAAAGATCTACAGCAGCTGGTAATCCAAGCATGGAAAAGAAAAGCATTAATTAGGTCTGAGTGGAAGGAAGTAGTGAGGCACGCCAAAGCCCTACATGGGCCATAGCGCCACAAGGATGGATGGATGACATGGCATGAACACAGCCAAATTTTTTATTAAAAAATCAACCAAAGACTTTTCTATATTTAAAAAATGTTCTATTTCGGTGTAAACAAACAAGTTATTAACTTATTATACAATGCAACAATTGGAATCCTTCTAAACTTCCCATCACAGCTCTATCAGCTCCATCTACAAATTTGCAGGTGCAGTTTCTACATCTATGACAGAGGTTGACTTGGTTCAACATTGCTTGGCAACAAGAACAGGGAGACAAGTTGCATGTGTGTCTCCCTTAAGCACAGCTCACTTGAAATACCTTCACTGCATCAGGCATATCAGTGATCAAGTGGTCCCGTGCCTGGAGCTGCAGGTTCAAGTCGCTTTTTATTTTTAACCCGAAAAAGTGTGGAGTCTTTCCCAATGCTGTCCATGAATTGAGAGATTTCATCAATCAGCTGGAAAAATCTACTAAGAACTTTTATCAGACTTAGCCACCGCACCTCTGTATGATAAGGCATGTCGCCGAACTCTTGAGTCTATTTCCAGCAAAAAAAATATTGAAATTACCTGTGATTTAAACCTTTGGCTCTGATAAAGTTGACGGTTTGTGTAACAGTGCTCATTACACCTTCCATGTTGAGGACTTTACCACACAGCGAGCCTTGGTGTATGATGCAGTGATATGCTATCAATCCACCAGTAAATTTATCCTGCATTTTTAACCACATCCTTCCAACTAACTAGTCCCCTTTTTTCGCTGTTCATCGCCAGTGCTCCATCTGTTGTAAGTCCAGCTAGTTTGTCCCAAGGCAGGTTCATGTCGGTTAAACTTTGACATACATTGTCAAACATTTCTTTTCCTGTCATTTCTCATGCATGGATTCCATGTGCAATATTTCTTCTGTAACATTGAAACTGGAGACCACTCCACAGATGAAGATAGCGAGCTGTGCAGTCAGTCAGCTGTGCAGTGTCAGTCGTGTCATTACTTTCATCGACAGCAAGTGAGAATGCAACAAAGTGTTTGTCTTTTTCGATCAGCTAGTGTTTTCACATCAGTGGCCATCTCACAAGCCCGATCAGCAACGGTATTTCTGCTAAGGCTTACATTTGCAAACATCTGCTTTTTGTCTGAACACAAGACGTCACACACTTTCATCATGCAGCACTTCACAAGCTCCTCCTGTAAATGGTTGGCCTGATTTTGCAAGCTCCTTCACCACAATAAAACTTGCTTTCACAGCAGCTTCAGTATGTGATTTTGCTTAGGTGAAAAACATTCCTCTTCAATTCTTCTACCTTCTGTTGCTTCTACTCTGCATTCAGGAATTTTAACTTGTCTTGATGTTTAGTCTCAGATTATATTCCTTGATCACAGCCACATTATCTCCACAAAGTAGGTACAGATTGATAACACGTTAGCCATAGCAGGAAAGTGTGATGTAATATCCAGGCTCTACACCACTTTCATTTCTTATGCGCCTATCCAAAATGAGCAACTGAATGTTGCTAGGTTACTGTAACGACAAACATCCACTCACTACACATCTTTTATTGTCGCTTATTTTGATAGAAAAAGCAAGAACGCTCTCAGGTAGCCTATCGTTGGACAAGGCAGATTATTAGGGAATATGATTTGCACTTTATATCGCAGGGCCATTAAAAATATTTGAGCCTAAAATTCTCTCTCATGCCTGATATAATTGTACGCCGGTTAAAACCTCTCAGGCCTGATATAATTGTACGCTGGGCCTGATGTGGCCCACGGGCCTTAAGTTTGACATGTATGATATAGGAGTACTTTTTTTCTTAAATTTTACTAATGCTTCTTTTGTTATAGTTTTTTTTTTTTCAGATGCATAACTTTGATGTAGACATTGCAGTCTTTGTTACATGTAACAATAACCAACACATATTTTCATCTTCTGTGAGTCTTGCAGCTAAAGTGAAGTAGATGAAGTACATGAAGCAGTTGAAGTAAATGAATAAAAATATTATTGGAAAGGGACAGTAAATAATATTATTTTAATATTTTGTTTTTTCACTTCCAGGTTAATGCATTCTACACAAGTGACTTGGCAGTGAAAACCAAGACGTTGCAGTGAAAACCAAGATGTTTCAGTAAATCTATATCACAGATTCTTGGCTGACAGCTGATTGTGCACCATATCATCTTGGCTGACACCTGATTGTACACCATATCATCTTGGCTGACAGCTGAATGTACACCACGGCATCTTGGCTGACACCGCAATGTACACCACACCATCTTGGCTGACAGCTGATTGTGCGCCATATCATCTTGGCTGACAACTGAATGTACACCACGCCATCTTGGCTGACATAGTAATGTACACCACACCATCTTGGCTGACACCTGAACATACACATCATTTTTGCTGACATCTGAATGTACACCACACCATCTTCACTCTCATCTGAGTGTACACCACACCATCTTGGCTGACACCTTAATGTCTCAACCCAAGTAAACAAATTTACCAAATTATTAATAAAATAAATTTCTACTAACACACAACTAAATTTTTTAGACTTTTCAATCAATCTGTTCATTGTTTCAATCACTCAAACTTTAACATTAATGGTTTTAAACCTATACTATTTTTCATTTGTAATTCAAATAAATGTCACCTTGTTGCTGTATGAATGTGCTGCGCCACAAAAACTAATAATATAGACTTTTTAATTACCCTTACCTGTCTTGGCATGAAGACTGAATGACCAGTTGGTTCAAATAGACTGATGAGCTGAATGAATTACCCTAATGCTCAGTTCACGCGATCAAATTCTGATCAAATTTTCGTTCATAAATTTGATTCAATTTTGTAAGAAGCCTTGTCATAACTTTCAAATCACTACACTATTTGATCAAATTGTGATGGCATGCAAATTTCTTTAAATCTGTATGATTATGCAACCTCCATATCACATGAACAAACACTAAGAAGAATTTCATCAAGCTAGGTCACTAGGTCGTGTTTACATTGACTAAGCTAAGTTATCAAAACAACAGCAGCCTCCAAGTAATAATAATGTACTTAATTTAGAAAAAGATGTAATAGAAAAATTAGGCAATAAATCGGCGAAGGGCATGATGTAATTGAAAGGTATTTATAAATAGGCTTATTACTTGTACAGTATATAACTATAACCCTGTAACTGTAACACTAATGACTACTTAGTACTTCCAATTGGATCAATGAGAAATTTTACCAGCTCGAGCTCCAGGCAAAGAAAATATTGCTCCTGGGCTCCGTAACCCTGATTACAATTCAGTGCTATTATAGCAAATGGGTGCCCCCTTGATTAAATTAAAAAGTTCAACTTTTTAAATTATTTAACTTACTATAGGCGCAGTATAGGTTAGTTATTATATTGTTCTTCTGTAGCGACCCCTTAGGTCCACTTTTTAATAATTTCCACTGAAAACGTAAAATCTTATATTATTGTTAGAGTCATGCTATAGACATTTTTTTTTTTTGGTAGAATGTAGAAAAACTTGACTTTAGATATAATACATATTTAAATAAGGACCTTCAAATGAGATAGAATCATAGTAAAAAGCTTACATTTCTCAAAAATACTGTTACATTGTACAAGTATAGTAAAGCTCTCCTGAACATTCATAAATAAAAGTTGATTGATAAAAAAATAATCAATATAATTTTTAAATTGATTTAATGGGAATTTTAGGTGCTATTTGACAAGTTATGAGATGCTGGTAGTTAAAAAGAGAATTAGTCTGATCAACTGCCAGTGGAAAATAGGCCATTAACTATTTCTTTCCATTTCTTCCATTCTCTAGATATCTTCTCCAGCTCTTGACAATTTTCATAACCTGGTATATTTTTGATGACATCCCTTTACCAAGTTTAGGGAAATCATTCCTGATTTACGTATAAAAATGAACAGAACGCTCATTTGTAGTACACTGCATTAGATTTTAAAAATTATATTGAGTACAATTATATATATATACTGGTACTCTAATTTAAACTGTAAAAGATAATATTTTAGGGAGTGGTAATCTCCTTTTAAAAATAACTTCCAGATAAAACACCTGATTTAAAAGATACAAATACAAGTTCAATCACAGATTTCACAAGAACTCAGAAACAAATTGGTATAAATTTTATTAAAAAATAAGCAGTGCTGAATGAAGTTATCAATAAGCACTACCATTAGTTGCAGTATTTGCATATTTGAAAATAGGATGTCACAATCATCTTTGACAATAGAAATCTTGTCATTTCATCGTCTCTCAAGTTAGGGTATTGTAAATGTGGCTCTAGTGTGTTTAATAATTTCTGGAGAAAAAAAAGATGCATTTTATTTATTACTCATAAAAATATATAAAATATATACATTATAAAGTTATCACACAAACACTCATTTTAAAGCATAAACATTTATATTTCCCAGTTATCATATGTAACGTTTATAATGTAATGTTACTTGGAAACGTGAGCTAATGTATTTTATTTCTTCAGTGCAAGTGATGATTTGCCAATGTAACTATCTCATTCACCTTTACAAACGACTGTCTCTTTCTCCGCCAAGAAGTAATAAGGTCCAATGAAAATTACACAGTACTTTATTAAGATATTTGATAAATACATTACATGGTTCCTTGACATCAGAATTGTTCGAACATTTATAGTGTAATATGAAGAATATATATCCATACACTTACAAAAATGTATCTAATAATTAATTCATTAAATCCATCTGAAAAATACAACATGTCAACCTTCTCCATTAAAATTATGTCGTTCACTCCCTTCACTCAAGAAAAAATGAATTCTCCATACACTATAAAAATTAGTTCCTTTTTTCTCGTGTTTCTATTCTTTTCCTTCAAATCACTTTGCCTTTGTGCCGTGAGAGCAAATGTTAGTGTCCTGTGAAAAAATCCATGTCATATGAATAAGTAACATGGTCTGTTACACACATTACTGATACTAAAACAATAAATATAGAATAACTATAGTATGGTATGACAATCCACATAAGTTCAATATGTTTTATGTTTTTGTCATTTTCTTTATACTCAATTGGTCTTGACCAAAAATCAGCAACAATGTTTTTGCCTTTTATTGATTTTATTTCAATTGATAGAGTATTGAAGACTATCTGTTGATCTTGTTATTGGCTATTCTCTTTTTGTTTAGTGCCATTAATGGTTTATGATCTGTTAAGAGACTAAACTTTCTTACTTAGAATTTGATCAAATTTTGAACAAAATCTCAACAAAGAAACCACACACAAAATAGTGCCTTCATCCTAAAATTTGAAGCATATTGAAAAAATTTAGACAGGAATTTGATCGTGTGATCTGAGCATTACCCTGTCAGTACATATTAATGTATTTAAAGTTATTGATGCTGTCACAATCTAAAGCTAAATAAATTTAAATATTAACTTAAATGTAAATAACATCACTAGGCAATGTTTCAACTTGTGCATTGATCACGAACATCACTGGACAATTATTCAACTTGTGCTTTCATTTAAAAACCTCACTAGACAAAGATTCAATTTATGCATTCATTTCCAACATCACTAGACAATTGAATAGCACAAATCACTAGAGTCAGTGACTAACAAACAAATAGTTAGTTACACATGATGAGACAATTGATTATTAATCAAATAACTAGTGACACATCACTGTAAAAGTTACTAAAAACAAATACTACAGACATGGTCTAAGGCTGGAAAGCTTAACAATCAAATCATATTTATTACAACACTAATAAAGAATGTACTAAGAACTATGTTAATAGTTTTTAGTTAATGGACAAGAGGTGGCTTTGACTGAATGATTGATTTAACAAAAGCACATGAGTTGTAAATTTGAATTTTTTTGATGATTATGATTAGAAGGTTTTCACCTATAGCAAATAATTAGGGGTGGCGAATTTAAAACACAAAAGTTGGATGGGGGAGGGATGTCCGATTGAAGCTATTAAATACTTTAAGAAATATGATTCTTCAAAAGATTGCTATAGTATTTATGACTAAAACAATTTTCAAAGAACAAATAAAAAAAGTCTCACATAACATGACATTATTTAACACCAAAAACAGTTTGTAGCAATTAAAAGTTTATGTTCACAATGTGCTTTCAATTCACCAAGATGATCCATAAGGTGAAAAGAAATCCCAGTGTCAGGGGATAAAAGAACTATGTTCACAATGTGCTTTCAATTCACCAAGATGATCCATAAGGTGAAAAGAAATCCCAGTGTCAGGGGATAAAAGAACCAAGTGGAGCATGACATAAGTATAACTCTAGAATTATCAATTTTACCATTATCAGAATGTTTTAATTTGAAATTTTCTATATGAGCACTTTTGAATGATAGCCTGCAAGGCAAGGGTTTGGTAATATGTCCCAAATTAAAGGTTATTAATTTTTATCAATGCTAACAAGTATAAAGTAACTGACCTTACTAGTAAGGTATAAACTAATTTGAAATTTTAAAAATAATTTAACAATCATAGGGTATAAATCTCTGTTACTATAAATTTCATATCAGTTTATAAATATTAAAAATAGAAAGTATTTTTTAATATTTTCTTAATAAATTATTTACACAAAAATAAAACATGCTTTAAAATCAAATTTACAACAACAAAAAAATTGAATTTATTATAATAATGATATCCCAAAAGAATTCTCTTTATAAGTATAAAAGTCATTTTGACTACCTCTATTAAAATGTATATTAAAAAGTATTTTAAATTATTTCAGAAAAATAACAGGTGCACAAATGCAATTATATTAGCATAAGCATTTAGTTAACTAACTGAACACCGGTAATAGTCTGAAATAGAGATACTTTGCGCGCTCAATTTTGCGAAATTACGGTCAAAGGGAAGTAACCATGAAAATATACAGATGTTTTAAAGACGACAGTGATGACTTCCCATTAATTATAGGGTATTTTTATTTATTTGCTTCAAGAAAGTTAACTCTTGTAACCTTGGTGAAAGATCGTATTAAGTTGGTTATTGTTCCTAATTCTTTATGAAAGTATGGGAACTAACTGCTGTCACCTTGATGGACAAAATATTTTTTTGAGTTGCCTCTGGTTGAGTACTCTTTTATAACGAAAGTTTTTTTTTAATCAACATAATTTTATTAGCTTTCCTTAGGATAAAGAATTCTTTCGTGGTTTGAAAAACCTTTCCTAAATAATTTTGTTGACTATAAAGTATAAAGATAACTTTGGCAAGATACAAAGATTTTTCAAGATACAAAGCAAACATTGGTAAATTTAAAGGACGAATGCCACTATTTTATCGAATTTCACGAATGTATCCCTAAATCGATCCCTATGCCTAACCTGAACCCTAAACTAAATAAAAATATATCCCTAGCCCTATGCCTATGCTAGTACTAGTATGCTGCATGCCTAACTAACCTGAACCCTAAATCGATCCCTCAACCTAACCTAAACCCTAATTCAGTGCAACTATAATAAACACCCCTGTCATTCGTCCTTTCAATTAGCCCAAACATTAGTTGGTTGTTCTGAACTGTTGTGTGTGTGTGAGGTGGGGGTACTGTGTGCAGTCAAATTATGTATTATAGAAATAGTATAGCCGTACATTGAGAGCTCCGGTAATGATGAGAAATATTTTTTGGGGTCAGTAGTCATGGGAAAATGCAAGACACTGAACTTATTAGTTTTAGAAACATTGACCATTTTTGTAATGGAGAAATGATTTCATAGGACTAGCTTTATACCTTGCCATCTCAAATATATCTGACTTGATTTACATAAGATAAACAAAATAGAGGACTTAGTATATAAAAATATATGGAAATACATTCACATCAGAATGTAAATATTGAATCTAAGGAAATGAGCTAAACCAAGTATGCAACAATCTGAATAAAAGGATGCAACAAAAAACGAAACGTGTTGACAAGAATACTCCTTCAGTAAAGAAAGTACAATAAATAAACATTTAGCTTCAATGTGGTATCCTAGAGGACAGCAAGCGGACTGTAAAATAAATCCTTCATCATTAATTTTTGAAGTTTTTTGTTTTGTTTATTAAGCCCTGGACTCTATAAAACAAAGCTTCAAAATTTGGTTGCCCAAGAGATTATTGAGGCCATGGGCTTACGTCTAGTTAGCCTATAATTTGACCCTTTCAAAAATACAGAATGCACAATATAAAACTAGACAAGCAAGTTTATAATTTCTCTTTTTACAGATTGTTTCTATCAACACACTGGATGATTTCCTTGTTTTTATCAACACACTGGATGATTTCCTTGTTTTTATCAACACATTGGATGATTTCCTCCAAGATGTGATCTGATAGGAAACAATTTCTCTTGATTTCATGGTTCATTGACCCAGGTACTGAATTTCTATTAAGTAAATGTATTTCCAGTTTTTAGTTAGTTTTATTTTACATGAGATTTAGTAAGTTTTTTTTATTGCTCCCAAATGATACTCAGTTTGAAAGAGTGAGAAATAAAGACAAAAATATGCCATAATATATTGGAAACTTAAAAAATATAGATAGTAAAATATTTTTGATATTATTCTCAATTTTAATTTTCGTCATCAGAAATTAGATGCATCCACAATTGGGTGCAACTGAGATACTACATCCATAATTGGGTACACCTAAGATTCATCTATGATTGTGTAGCACTTAGATACTTCAACCATGATTTGGTACCATACAACTGAGACGCATTCATGATGGTGTACCACTAAGTGTAACTAAGATGATACATCCATAATAGCCTACCACTGAGATACTACATCCTTGATTGGGGTACAATTGATATACATGACTGACTACCACTGAGATACTAAATCCATCATTGGGGTAAAAATGATATACATCCATGATTGGGGTAAAATTGATACATCCATGATTGGGGTACAATTCATATACATCCTTGACTGGGTACCACTGAGATACTACATCCATGATTTGGTACAGCTGAGATTCATCTGATTGTGAAACACTGAGATACTGCATCCATGATTGGGTTCCGTACAACTGATACATCCATGATTGTGTAACACTGAGATAATACATTCATGTTGGGTACAACTGAGATAATCCATGATTGGGTACAACTAAGATAATCCATGATTGGGTACAACTGAGATACATCCATGATTGGATACAACTGAGATACATCCATGATTGGGTACCACAAAGATTTCTTTCCTCTTTAACACTAACAGAGACACTCTTGAATAGGTAAGTCTTTAACTTTTATTAAGTTAAGACTCCTTGACTTCCAAAATTTCAACATTGGACAACAGATAGTGTTTCCTTCCTGAACATTTGACCACCAGTGGTGCCAACAACATGAACATTTGACCACCAGTGGTGCCAACAACATGAACATTTGACCACCAGTGGTGCCAACAACATAAACATTTGACCACCAGCAGTGCCAACAACTTGAACTATTATTTTTATTGTTGATAGTTATTGGATGAATGGTTTTACTTAACTGAATAAAGTGCCAACCCCTTCAAGATGTTCAATAAATGTGTGTATGAACTTGTGAACCAATATCTAAATTTTTTTTCATGATTTTTTAAAGATTTTATTGAAAATTGTAATTGTTTCCTTAAATGTTATAATTTGAATCTCACTTTTCATGTATTTGAAATTTGATTTTGTAGCAGACATGTTTACTCTTACTATTATGGCATACTATGTACGATTTTGAGGTGTAAACATTATATAGACTGTATGTTTATTTTTTTTACTATAAATATAAGGTATTTAACAATTTTGTGATGATAAGTGTGCGATTTTAAGAGTTTGAGGGTAAACAGGTCTGTTGTAGGCATAAGACTTTGTAGATCTATGTTGTCTAGTATTAGTAAAGGATGTATACAGTTTTAAAGGTACACTGCAGATTTGTTACATGGATTCTCAACTTTCTGTGACTACAAGCTGCTCTTTATATACTACTATATCAGATGCTGACTGGCATATTTCATATCACTGGTCCGGTACAGTTTCTGCTGGCAAGTTACATAAACAGTCCCATCATATTTTGTTCAGTGCTCAACAAATCTTGTTTAAAAGGCAAGAATCCTAGTAACTATTCGGTAGTGTGAACGTACTTTAAGACTTAGAACATATACCATTGTAAATATGTTAAGGATGTGTGAGATTGTATATTGTTGGTCGTCAAATGATGAGACTCCAATTGTGCACAAATGCGGTTTAATTATTTGGCGACAAGCAATAAAATAATAACGGGGGCAATGCAGAATTATGATGTCAAAGTCCCCTATGTGATAAACATACAAATGTCTTTTGTAAAAAAACTAACACCCCAACCATGTGAAGTCATTGTAAATATTTTTTTTTTGGCGAGATCTTAAGATGATGGTGGTTTTAGACAAATAGTAAATGTTAATAAATAATGGATTGATTTGTATTTTACAGGAAAAGTATGAAATCCAGGCATTCTATAGATTGAGTGTTGAGATATCCAGCAGTATTGTCTATAGCTTTAGTGCCTGGACTTTTCATAAACGAGTAAACATTGAAATTGAAGTAGATCTTATAGAATGCCTGGATTTCACACTGTGCCTGTAACATGTGTAATCGGAGGGCTTGGTGGACTAAGGTGCCTACATTTTTTAGGTAGCTTGGATTTCACCAAGTCCTTAAGTTACCAAACAAGTCACCATCAATTTTGACATGTTTCTTTTGTAAAGATAACTCACTGTATATCACCAGGAGTATTCATGTTTTCATCTCCTTGGAGATAGGCTCACGGGGTGAATTTTTGTTTTTTCTCCCCCTAAAATAAAGAGCATTCATGTTTTCATTTTCTTAAATTAAATAAATTTTTAAACACTTCAAATGTTTTTGGTTTGTTTCAAATATTTATTTCTTTTATATACATAGTTTCTTTTTCTCTCATACTCTTTCCCTTGAATTAAGTTAAGCACCAGCTATTCATTAAAGCAATATGAGATATTCCCTTTTCTTCATACTCTTTGCCTTGAATTGTTTGGCGCCGACTGAAGAAGATTTCAGTCTTCCCTTCCCTCATAGTTTTTGTCTTCAATTCTTGAACGCCATCTGAAAATAAAAGAAATATTTATCAATTAAGGTTTGTTATCGGTAAAATAACTTCTCCTTATCTTTCCCAAATGGATAAATCATTAATTACTACCATACTTAAATATATGATAGGCATTTTCAATTATTTTACATAAATCAAGTCAATTATAATATGATACAAATAAATTCAACCATAGGTTTAGTTACATCTCATTTCTGTTATGTTGTTAAATACAACGAAATTAAAATAAATATTTTGATTGAGCTCTAGTTACATAATTTAGAATAATTAAATGAGAAGTTCATTTAAATTGGCAAATCACGAGCTTTTAAATTTCCTTCAGTGACTTTACTGATAATATCCCTCACCAATGACAGTTTATGGGTTCAACTAAACTTCACTTCCTTGGTCACCAGCTTGTAATATGCTAAACTCATTTCTAATACTACTAGTACTACTTTCAAAGTCTGATACATATCTACAATCACAGGATCACCATTGACCCCTTTGCATAAAAAAAGATGGTAATTCAATCAGATAAATTTATTAGTCATGCACAACTTTTTAACTCTCATAAAATAACCAAAGATAGAATATAAATAGATTTGGATTACTTAATTAACATGAGCAGTGGCAATATCAGGTCAACTTTGGCTTTCTTGGGAACTTTTCTCTCCGATGAGTTTAATAGGTTTACTGTCGGTTTTGTTAGGTTCAAGTTTCACTTGCTTATATCTTTTTACTTTTGAAAAGTTTCTGACTACTGAAGTATGCCCCATTTCCTGCCGATATTCTTTCTTTGATTTCTGTTAGTAATTCATTTCTTTCATTTCATAAAGATCCTAGGTATTTGATTTACTTTTTGCTCGAAGCATTATCATCGCGAGGGTGAACTTAAATGCTTTATTTTTATTTGAGTTTATTTTTAAACTAGAAATTCGATAGCTAAAACATTTTATAAAGTCTTCTAATTCAATTAAGGCTTTTGATATATCTTTCCTACTTTTCTCTGACAGTGCTGACAAAGTCATCAGCATATGCAAGATACTGAAGGGGTTGATTGTATAGAGCAGGTCTTGGGTTTTCCTCAGATGTCAATATGTATGCTTCATATAACTCAGCGCTTCTCAGCCCATTTGGGAGTCGATTAACTCTTTCCCAGGGGTTACCTCAGACTATCAGAAAACACACATACTCTACAGTTATGAAGTAGCAACGACAATAATTTTGTGGTAGGGGGTCACCACAACATGAGGAACAGTATTAAAGAGTTGTAACATTAGGAAAGTTGAGAACCACTTTTATAACTCTATCCAATTTTAGATTAAATAGCATGTATGACAGTGAGTCTCCTTGCTTAGGCCTCGTCTAATCTGAACCTCGTAAGCAAACGCTTTTTATTTTTTTATTTTAGATATCAGTTTTATAAAGATGTTTTCTTTTCTGGTTCTGGTTGTGATGCCAGGGCAGCCTTGAAGCTTTTGACCGATGTCGAGTTCACAGTGGCATTGTCCAGGTGGTTCCAAGCTATTATTGTGGGTGGGAAGAAAGATTGTTTATACTGCACTGGTGTGCACTGAGGCACTTTGAAGCATTTGCTAATGTTTCGGTTGTAATTGTTTATGGGATTGTCAGCGGTGAAGTCAGTGTTTAGTGAACGTTTTGCTCTGATCAGTCTACCCGGCTTCTGTGGGGTGAGGTACGTGCCTGCTGGGATGCGTGATCACTTTATATAAGAATGTCAGGCGGAGTCCCTCTCGTCTGTCTGGGGGGGTGGGGGGGGAAGAGAGAGAATGTCAAATCTTTTTAAGAGGCCAGTGACGAAGCCAGAAGTGGTGGATTTGTAGTCTCGAGCGATAAAACGCACCCCGGTACGTTGAATTCGCTCCATATTGTCCATGTCTTGCTTAAGGTGTGGGTCCCAGATGATCGCACCATATTCTAGT
>CAXITT010000002.1:4837660-4858056 GCA_964033795.1 Lymnaea stagnalis | reverse complement strand
CGGGGTTTCCCATCATGGCCGCCATCTCAGTTGACGCTCCACGTGAAGTCACGTGAAGTGTCAACCAAGATGGCGGCCAAAATGTAGTGCAAAAAACGTGTTATGAAACGACTGGGGAGGGGAGACCCCTCCCCCAGACCCCTCCCCCACTGTAAATTCCAAAATCAGAAACAAATAAATCTCGATTGATAGTAATGGCTCTAAGATGGCAAACCAACAGGAAGTATCCGTCATAACCGTCACGTGACCAACCGAATATTAATAAAGCCCTCACGTGACCAGCCGGGTACGAATAGCCAATTTCTATAGATACCTGGGTATCTATAGCCACTCCGTAATTTGTATTTCTTGTTTTGGTTTGGTTGATTTAGTTTCGGTCATACTAAGTCCAGATATGACTTGTTAAAAATTATCAGCAGCATATTTAAAAGTATTTTTGACACACATTGCAGTTTAACTAAATAGCTTTATTATTTGTTTCAATCAATTCTTTTTTTTAGAAAAAAAAATTAATGCATTTAGTCATTTAGTTTTAAGACTAAAAATGGTTAACATCAATGTCAACGTTTAAAACTTGATAAGTTAATGCAGCTGTTTACCTATGATCTATGCTAAATGATGCAAAATAACTTTAGAGAAAATAAGTATTGTGTGATGGTTACGTCTTATGACCAATAATGTAAAAGTCATTCAAATGTGTTCTGAGCCAGAATTATTTGATCAAATTACTAGATCAACACAACTATTTCAAGCTCAAATTTTCGATTTTAACGGGAGAATAAGACATTGGAAGTTTCTGATTATTAGTAAACCTTGGATATTTATTTAACTCATCAGAATGCATTAACAATGACCCAACAAAAATCCACTCTCCACTTTTCCGAACTTAACATTTCAATTCACGGCACGGCACTTCGTTTAATAAATTAATAATCTACTATGATTAAAAAGCACTCTAAAACTGGTTTTAAGTGGGTAAAATCAATATTTAAAGCCAAGAATTAAATACTTATTTTGTTTCATAAGAGCTAAAGTCACATAAATATTTATTATAAAAGGCAAAATGATTCAAATTCTTGCGAACATTCTAAAATCCTGAAATTTCAAAGCATATATCGGTATTTAGATGTACCCATTATAAACAATGAGACGCTAACTTCCCTAATAGGAACTATAATGTCGACCGTAGCTTATTTTTATGATCCTGAGGTCGGAAATTTTCATTATGGTGAGTTTGCTAAAAATTATCCTTTGAAATAAAGATTTAGTATTTTTAAAATGTCAAAATAGATCCCTATGGGCCATTAAATTGTAATTTGTTGATATAATTACCTAATATCGATAGGTCCTCAACGTCCTACTTTAAAAATTGCTTAATTTAAATAAGGGCTTTATTTTTTTACTTTAGGACTAGCATTTTCCATCAGGTAAATAGAGAGGAAGTTTTTAATTTATTTCACTAGAAATAATTTCTTGTGCTAAAATAAAAATTGCCAATTAGTATTAGTATTACTAAATTACGAGGCCTAGACTAGGTTCTTCGATGAAACAAGGGTGACTACTACTTTGTGTTTATTGGAAATGGGAATCGGCACCGAAAAATCCGAGTGTTTTAATTTTCCGATGTGTGTGTCTATTTATTATTAAATGAGTACTTTCGACATATATTTGAGTTCTGTTTTTGGCCTTATAATTTGGAAGACATCTTGGCCTACATTTCCATCCAACTATTTTGCCTTTTTCAGTCGACCTTTATTTTGAAAATCTTTGGTATATATACAGCATTTTTGCATACAAAATTTTTTGTGAATTAATAATAAGATAAGGTCCTTTTTTATTAAATCTGTAAAAGCATTAGATAATGATCTATATCTGTGCCGATTCTCATTGATGTAGGTCGTGTCGGGCGTTTGTTACGAGTGTCCAAATGACCCATATCACCATAAGGTCGCTCAACCTAATTTCGACATGTGGGCCACGCCCCTTTTTTAATGGCGGAAGTTGCCGATACTTAGGAAATATTTAATTATTACCATTATATACATCAAAATATTTGATAACTTGTGTTTCAGAATGCATTTTGAAGACATTTAAACTGGAATGTTTTAATTTGAGCTTTAAAAACCTTGAGTCCATATCATAAATCAGTGGTCTCCAAATGGCGGTCCGTGGACCTTCACCAGTCCGCATGCCTTACGCTGCCGGTCCCCATAACATAAATATTTATTGTCAAATAGAAATAGAAGTATAAAAATAAATCATGCACCGGTACCTGGTAAAATTTCGAAACTTGTTCACCGGTCCGCCAAACTTAAAAGTTTGGGACCCACTGTCATAAATGATCCCAATTTTCTGTGTGCAACAAGTAGTCATGGGCAACCCTTCTCATTCACAGCCACTTGCATAACGGCTATATCGTAGTACTATCTAAGAGTTTCATTCATAAGAGTTTGCAGTGTGCAAAACTATTAAACCATTGGTCAGGAAAGCTTTAATTAATTATTCATGTGCCAAAGTTGAAAGTTTAAAATAAGTCGACCCTAAACAGTACTTTAGTGATAAGGGGATGCGTTGCCTTATATAAACTATATAGTCAATTTGCATGACGTGATCAGCGGAATGAGGTCACAGAAACTGGAGATGCAGTCCATGTTAAAAAAGGACAAACCAAGTCGTACTTAAAAAATTCATAACTTTAAAACTACAACAGCTAAAAATATGATTTTGGTGTTGTAATTCTGTCCAAAAATTAGCTGTATTCAACTATGCCATTGGTTTATTTTTACAAAATGTTTAAATTTTTGACCAAAGTACCTACCTAGACTAACCAATTTCAAATAATTTAGATTCAGCCCGTGACGTCATTTGTGTGTTTATTTTGTTGCAGTGAATTAGGGTTTAGGTTAGATTGAGGGATCGATTCAGGGTTCAGGTTAGGCATAGGGATCGATTTAGGGATAGGTTTAGTGACAGAATTAACTGGTTGTGTCAACCAAGATGGCGGAAACCCCGGGACGATCTCTCAGAATTTACCAAGTTAAAAAATAAAAATAATAAAAAATCAGAAAGTCTAAAGTAAAGTTGTATTTATAGAGCATCAAATAAAAATTGAAGCCAGAATAATAATGCTAATAATACTATGAATATTTTTTATTTTGTTTAGAATTTGTATTTTTTTTTTTACTTTGACTGAGACATGTCTAATAACTAATAATGGGCATGGACTGAACCTCCACATTTTCTTACCTGATTCAGCTGATCGCATTATGTGTTATGTACTCTTGAATAAATAAACTTTTATTTTTTAAAATAATTTTAACACTTTTTATGCAATTATAAATAAATTGTAACTTATCTAGCTATGTAAAATGTGTTATCAGCAAATTTAATAAATAAGAGATGGCTGTTCTGTTTACTGTAACCAAGTCTAAAGCATCATATGTATATACACTGCTAAAGACATAGATTTTGAACTTCTTCAACTTCAAACATTATTTAGAGAAAGATGCCTTATAAATATACCCACGAATTTCTTAAAATTAGGGTCGATTGATAAGGCAAAAACTTACATTGGAAATGTAGGCCATGATGTCCTCTACTGTGAATGTGTGGATGGATACCACAATTTTATGACAAAATAATCTATTCATTAGTGAAAAAGCACTAATGTCTAAAAATTAATGGCTCAGATTCTTCTGTGCTAACATCCATGTCACTTACAAATTTTGAAGTAGTCTCCATTGCTTTACCAGAGTGCCTCCCATCAATGATCATCATGGATAACCTTAGCTTAGAATTAAATGCCAGGATATGACCTATGGTATTTTCTTTACGGGATTCCCTACCATTTTTAAAAAAAAAAAAACGAATAGAAACTCACCGTTGTTGCAGGGCCTGTCTGTGGTAAAAGTGGGGCCCTAAGTATAATTAATATGATCTAAACATAATAAAATTTCACCTTTTTAAATTAGGACCCGGCCACCCAATGAAGCCTCACAGAATATCTCTCACACACAGTTTGGTATTAAGATATGGGCTTCACAAGAAAATGAAGGTAAGGAATAAATAAACTTGTCTTTCAGTCATGGGAAAATTGTGAAGAAAGCTCTGGTTTAGACTAGTTATAAAATACATAAAATATCCAGATCGCAGTCAACGGTACAAATCAAATAATCTACAACACTCATATATGTATTGATTCTCTTGAGAGACAGTTTGTGCGAGGTAATCTGTGTAACCACCCCACCAGATAACAAGGTGTGTTAGACAGGCAAACGAAAAACTACTATGTATTTGTTTTTTTTTTGTTTAGTTTAAGTGCTTTATTCGTGTTATCGTTGGCTATGGTTCGTTGGAGACGTGTAGAGCACAAGCGTTTTTTCCTGTCTGTTTTACACAGAAAATCACCCTACAAATAGAAAAAAATCCCAACTGTAATGACAATAAAAAATAAATATATTAATGCTATCTGGAAATTATTTCCCACCAATTTAATGATAGTCTGTTAGAATACAGATTTCTTTAATGTGACTAAATATGTGCTGACACTCACAATATTTAATAATAATAATAAAGATTATTTAAAAATCACGCTTCATCCCCAAAGGCTCGAAGCGCGGTACATACCACATTGAAGTACAAAATTCAACATTACAAAACTACATCCAAGAATACCCATTCTAAGTCTTTCATACTTTGCAACCATAAACAACACAGGCCAATATACATCTAAAAGCTAGATAGACATCATCAGTTTGTGCAGGACAAGGTCTATAGCTTTGGCACAACAAATAAGGTGTTGAAACAGCTTTATGCCAGATCTCATTTGTTTGTTTGCTTGGAGCTATGATTACCATTTGAAGACATTCCAATGGATAAACCAGTCTCACTGGAACTGGGAAAAATATACTACATAATTAAAGATATAGTTGAAGAGAAATAGTTTAAAAAAAAACTAATGTTAATAATTTTATGCAATAAATTAACGAAGCTAAAAAAAAACCTCTTGGGAAATCACATGTATATGGGAAAATAATCCACGGGATTGAATGAATAAGTTTTTAGCAACAGAAATAAGATATTAGAAAACATTTTGTATTACATGTAATGCAATTACTTTAAAAATTTTTTTTAAATTGCAGTTGTATAGACCATATCAGGCTACAGAGAGGGACATGTGTCGTTTTCACTCAGATGATTATATCAATTTCTTAAGTTCTGTCACGCCTCAAAACGTACAGAATCACACCAAATATCTTTCAGTTTACAATGTTGGAGAAGACTGGTGGGTATATTTTCTCAGGTTGAGTTAAAGGGGCACTTAAGAATATTCTATAAAATTTGATATATTTCAGACTTTTAACTGACATAATAAATAATATATATTATTTAAATTAATTAAATCAATGATTTATATTGGTAGATATGAAATTGAAAGCTAAGTATTAACTTATATGCAGCGCCTCTTGATTAGTCAACTTTCTCATGGTTAAGACACATGTTTCATTTTCAGTCCTGTTTTTGATGGCATGTTTGATTTCTGTAAAATGTACACTGGGGCATCATTGGAAGGTGCAGTCAAGTTAAATAATAATGTGAGTCACACGCTTATTCTAATACAGAAAATTTAATTAAATTTTACTCTCATATTATTTGAATTTTTTTATGTTTTAGAACTTTGAATAATGCATTTTTGTCTATTCCTGCAATAGCATTCATGAAGCTTAATGTTGACACAAGCCTGGATTTTACTTGTTCTTGCTATCATTATTGTTGTAAAGTTTACTATGTTTGAAAGTTATTTATATGATGCTTGTCGTTTATATTTGGCTCATACGTCTTCCTGCCTATTCTTGTACATAACAAATGGCTGGCACTAATTTTTTTACAGCAATGTGACATTGCCATAAACTGGTCTGGTGGACTGCATCATGCCAAAAAATATGAGGTAATTCTTTTTATATATCTACTTTAAAGATTAACTCAATACCTATATACAAAATTTTGTACAAAATTTTAGTATATGTTGCCCTAGTTTTGGGTCAAAACACTTTAATCGTTAACCTCCTAGTTTTTTTTTTTACACACTTTATTGAATTTTATTGGACTTAGAGTAGGGCTTAGGAGCAAACAAGTATTGAAATTTCTGCTACTGGTATTTTTTCTGCTGCTCCAGCTCAAAGTATTTATTGGGGAAGGCTTAGGAGGGTGGCTAGTTTCATGAGACAAGATAGGAGAGATGGTGAGAAGTAAGAGGTTTAGGTTTTGAGATATACAAATTATATTATTTTTTCTTTAACCTTTTTCAGGCCTCTGGTTTTTGTTATGTGAATGATATTGTTATTGCAATCTTGGAATTGTTGAAGTAAGAATTGTGTCTTTGTTTGTTGAAGTAAGAATTGTGTCTTTGTTTGTTGAAGTAAGAATGGTGTCTATGTTTGTTGAAGTAAGAATTTTGTCTTTTTTGTTGAAGTAAGAATTGTGTCTTTTTTTTGTTGAAGTAAGAATTGTGTCTTTTTTTTGTTGAAGTAAGAATTGTGTCTCTGTTGAAGTAAGAATGGTGTCTGTTTGTTGAAGTAAGAATTGTGTCTTTTTTGTTGAAGTAAGAATTATGTCTTTGTTGAAGTAAGAATGGTGTCTTTGTTTGTTGAAGTAAGAATGGTGTCTTTGTTTTTTGAAGTAAGAATGGTGTCTTTGTTTGTTGAAGTAAGAGTTGTGTCATTTGTTGAAGTAAGAATTGTATAATTTTTTGAAGTAAGAATTGTGTCTTTTTTCTTTTTGTTGAAATATAAATTGTGTGTTTTGTCTTTTTGTCTAATTTAACAAATTAATTTTATTTTGCACTACCAGAAGGCTTTATGTGGATAAACTTATACTTCCAGCAAAAGCGCAAAAGAAAGTTAATTCAATGCACGTGCACTGCTCAATTAGTACAGAATCTAGAATACAACTTTTTTATTGCTGATCTTATAAATCTATGGACAAAATAATATTTGAACCAGTTTTCATGTCTAATTCCGTTTGGTGTACAAAAAAAAAATAAATATATATATATATATATAAATTTGGAGTTATACTTATGGCTGGGGTTTTCAAAGCTTCTTTAATTCTACCTCAGGTATCACCCACGTGTTCTCTACATTGACATTGATATTCATCATGGAGATGGTGTCCAAGAAGCCTTTTATCTCACAGACAGAGTCATGAGTGTTTCATTCCACAAATATGGACAATACTTTTTCCCAGGAACAGGTGGCTCAACAACTAATCATCAAGATATTAGTTTTAATTTTATTTGAAACAGAATATATATATATATTTTTTTACCACTGTTAGTTGTTTGTTTTAACATGATATTTTCCTAGCTCCATGTTAAGTACAATAGGCAGTGGAGTCTGCTTAAGTGATAAGTCAGAAAACAAATTAATTTAGTTTATTGTTTGAAAAATTTTAATAGTTCTACAAAATTAATCCAAATGATATCAGTGCTAAATTAGTTAAATAAAACCAAAAACTCAGTGATTTTCCTCTTAACAAAATAATTGTATTTTCCAGGTGACATGTATGAAATAGGAGCAGAAAGTGGCCGTTATTACTCTGTCAATGTCCCTCTCCTCACGGGTATAGATGATGCAAGTAAGTATATGGAGTTCAAGGGTTAAAAGACGCATTTCTGGTTTACCGTCTTCTGTGGGGTTCAGGGTCCAATTATTTTCAAAATTGTTTTGTAATTTGGAGTAGCTTTTCCTCATTTAATATGGATGACTTGAGGTTTAATGTTTTAAACTGATTCACTTCAATTTAAAAACATATCTTCTTGAGATTTTGTGAATCTAGATTTAATATACTTTGGTCTGTCAGCTGTCTTATGTCACAAAAGTGTAGACATCTAGCGTTTAATCTCAGGCCAAGTTGTTGGCTGTCTTCTGTCTTTGAGGTTCGCTACCATGCTGGGGCTACAATTCTAGTCCACCATACCCTCTGCTGGTCATCTGCCCTGGTGGGGTAACAAGTCTAATCCACCATACCCTATTATGGTCAGCTGCCTTGCTGGGGTTACAAGTATAGTCCATACTGGACATTGCCCAGAGCTAGGAGTGGCTCTTGACAGATTTGAACCCAATAACACCAAAACTCATTTTTAGCACTTGCCATTTGTTAGGTGTATTTTTTGTTAATGTGAACGCGCCACATTGAAGACTTGAATATAGAACTTGGCTAAAGTTCCCTTAAATTGTTCGTACTGTCAAATATGTGAATGTTAATACAAAAGTAGAATTTGTTTCACTACCACTTATTAGAATGATGTGTTCCAAGAGTGATGTTCTTTTTTATTAGATATAGATTTTAACATTGATCATGATACTTTTCCTTCCTTGGTAGGCTACATGCAAGTTTTCAAGCCTATCATTAGCAGTGTTATGGAATTATATAGACCAACAGCTGTTGTGTTACAGGTAAACTTCATTTACCTTAAATGAGAGTTTGGTATTTTCTATATAATTAACAGTATAGGTTTAGATTCTGAAATTGCCTATTTGGAAATGCAACAAAGATGTTTCTCTGAATTTAGAAATTGCAATGATTCAACCTTTTCTGCTTTATGTATTGCTTTTGTTATAAATTAAAAAAAAAAGTGGTTTGTTCCAGCTCTGATGTAGTACAATAAAATAGCTCATCTGTTAAACCATCATCAGTCCAGCTCTATTTCTAATTTGAGTTTAGCAAACTTTTCTGACATTTATCATAGTTGATGAACAGATCATTTATATTTATGTGATTTAATTTCTGAATTCTGCCTGGAGATCAATTTAGGTTTTTTTAAAATTAAAAATCTTTTTCTTTTTTTTTTTAGTGTGGAGCAGATTCCTTGGGAAGTGACAGACTTGGGTGTTTCAACCTTAGTATCAAAGGACATGGGTACGTTTTAATTGAAATGTTTGACATTTTATGTCTGTCACTGTAAGTCATTATCTCGGCATCCATATGGAAATAGAAGAAGAAATAATAAAATAATTCTGTTTCCCCTCATTACATACATTCCATGTTGAAATTAATTAATATTAAATAAAGGACTAATAAAGTCAAATGTATAATAAATCAGCCAAAAATATTTGACAAGTGCTAGGTTAATTACTTAATCATCATAATGGTATATAGAGTTGTCTTACATAAATGGTTGACAGTTTTATCAAATCTTCATTTATTTATATTTTCAAATGGAAAATTTGAAGAAAAAAAAATAATTCTTTTTTTTCAAACAGGGAATGTGTAGAATATGTTAAGTCTTTTAACTTGCCACTGCTGGTTTTGGGAGGGGGAGGTTACACCAAGAGAAATGTTGCTCGGTGCTGGACATATGAAACAGCTGTTTTGTTGGGAGAACAAATCAGTAATGAGATTCCTTATAATGGTAAGTAGCTATGTTAAGCAATTCAAATAGAACACTCTATATGGTTAGTTCCAATAAAAAATTTGAAATGTCAATCTAATCTTATTTAGCCCAACTATTCAGTTTAAACATTAATGAAAATATCGATTTTAAACCTGTCACATATTACACTTGTGTTTCAGATTTTCCCCTTCCACCTAAAATTATATAAATAATGGATAAGTATTTTGTGAACATATTTTAAATGTTTTTATAGACATCAAATTATTTCAAAACAGAATATCTGGAGTATTTTGGTCCTGACTTCTTATTGCACACAGAAATCTTCACAAAGCAGGAGAATTTAAACACTAGACAGGTACATTTTTGTGTATTTCTGGAAATTTGTTTGAAAGAAATTTTGTCAATGTAAATTTGATAGACAGAAATTTGATTGAACGGAAATTTGGTTGAATCTTTTTTTTCAGTTCACACATTAAAATTGAAAATTTTAATAATTGGTGTTCTTTGCAGTATCTGGATAACATAAAGACCAGTATATTGGAAAACTTAAAGATGTTAACAGCAGCTCCCAGTGTCCAGATGCAGGATATCCCATCTGACTTGCTGAGTCTAGAGAACACAGAAGAGCCTGATCCTGATGTCAGGAACTCTACAGATGACCTGGATAAAAGGTGACTCATAATTCTCAGAGAGTAAACTAAAAAAAGGTTTTTTTTAATGACAAGTAAAATCTCAATACCAGATGATTTTAATCTTATATCATGTTACATTAGCCACAGTCAAAAATTGAAAGAATTGTTGGATAGAACATGTAAAAGTATTTGAGCAATAAAATAATGATTATAACTTTTTAGAAAAGCAGAAACATTTTCTGGTAGTTGTTAGCTAGCAAAATTATTTTATAATACTTCTGAGCAGAAATACAATATTTAAGAAATCATTTTAGAAACTAAATATGAGTTTTTAACATTTTGAATAAAAAATTAACCTGGAATGAGTCACCAAACGTATTTTGTGACTTTGGAAACTTAAGATCTCTGTTGTTTAGCCTTATGTACAAAGTTATTTCCCCTTGTTAAAAAAAACTTTTTATATGTTAAAACAGACACTACCCTGTTTACTACTAATTAGTAAGCTTAAGTAAGAACAGAGCACTACTCTTTTTGTTAAAACAGACCACTACCCTGGTTTACAAGTTTATTAAGCTTAAGTTAAAACAGATCACTACCCTGTTTTTTACAAGTTAAAACAAATACCCCAAACAGACCACTACCCCTTACATACCACTTCCTTTAACATACCACTACCCCGTTTATTAAGCTGAACCCCAATCAAGGACCCCAGATGCCCAGCTGATCATAGACATCCAATAATTCCTATATATACACTCAACAACTCTCCACAGACACTCTATAATGTCCGACTGATCATAGACACCCAATAATTCCTATATATACACTCAACAACTCTCCACAGACACTCTATAATGTCCGACTCGACTGATCATAGACACCCAATAACTGATCATTGACACTCAACAACTCCTAATATGCACCCAATAATTCCTCATAGTAAAGACAAGCAACAAATCCCTATAAAATATTTATTTAAATAATAAACACTACAACATAAATTAAAGACATGGATTGAGAAGGTCAAAAAGTTATTATGATATTCTTAATTGTGAATACTTTTTATTTTTCAGAATTGAAGCAAACAATGAATTCTATGATGGTGACAAGGACAATGACAAGGAAAATGACGGCTTTCTTGATGTCTGATGTTTAGAGCATCTTAAAGTCAGATGTGAACAGTTGAACAATGTACAATCATGTTATTGAGTCTAAATCTGACCAAGGCCATCACTGATCTCAGCCCAGATCTGTTAGTGCTGTACCGTACACTTCTCACCGATGGTTCAAGACATTAACATATGCTGATTGCATTGTTTAAAATACAACAGTTAATTACATCATCTTTCAGTTTGTACAACACTGAGTAAAAGCGTTTTATGAGATTGGAATGATATCAAAGTTAGCCGAGCATTCACCATTTAATCTCATACGTGACTTGTAAACACTTCACAGAGCTGCCACATGTACTCAAGTTATTTTATGGATTCAAAAAACCTGGCAAGCTATTATATGGATAGGAGGACAAGCTGGAAAGACTGAATTAGAATGAGTATTACATTTCACTGCTTAGACTTTTTTCATAATTCATCAAGGATGGATACAAACGAAATATATCTTGAGCACTGTAAGCCTTAGGATATGTGGAGACCAGAGCTCTTTATGTGCTTTAGTGCCACAGATGATGATGAAATTCTAAGGATGAATGGGAGAAATATATTCAAAGAAATTTAATGTGTTCCACAAATGGAGATGAGATTTGACTGAATGTCACAGATAGAGATCACAAATAAATTGAACACAATATATAATTTAAATGACTTCAACTTAAACGTCTTATTCTTGTTTAAACATTCTAAAGTGTTTAAACAAAACCCTGACCGCCGACAAGGCGTTGTCTTAAATTGTGTCAGCGCTTGTAGTGAGAAAAGAAAACTTAAACCAAACAATCACGAGCCAAACATTCAGATTTAACGTTGGCAAATCATCTTTGGGCATCAGGCTAATGAACACAGGGAGATCACTCTCATGAAACTTATTCTTGTTAAGTTTATTTTCATTCACATGTGAATAGTAATATGCTGGATTTCTACGATGTCTGGCAAAGGTTGATGAAAAACCTAACAAGATTTCAAACTAATGAAAATGTTACAAGATGTCATTTCAAACTAATGAAAATGTTACAAGATGTCATTTTAAACTAATGAAAATGTTACAAGATGCATTTTAAACAAATGAAAATGTTACAAGATGCATTTTAAACAAATGAAAATGTTACAAGATGACAAACTGTTAAGCCCTCCCCACCCACAATATCAATGTCTTACAAGGTGATTTACACACAATGCTGTTGGAAATTATCAAATTAACCAAAGCTTAAGAGAAATTTTCAGTCCAACTCAAAAAGTTTTGATGTCATAAGCAATTAGTGAACATTGGTATGTCACTTTCAATATAGGCTTCTTATCACTTGGAAAAAAAAAATTGTAAACCAAAAAAAAATAAAATTATGCCATAAAATTAGGCTAATATGTTCTCAGAAGTTTTTCATAAAGTATTACGGCCCGCCTTCCATTTTGAATTGTGCAGGCCTGCTCCACATAAAAGATCGAATGTACAAGTAGTGAGCATTTGGTTTTTATAGCCATTATTATATTCTGTTTATAAATTTAATTTAAAATGATATGATACTATATTCTTATCAAATATTTTTTTTTAGCTACAACCACTGAAGACGTTGAACAAATAGTGCAGGTATAATTGTTTATGTCATTGTAATTTGGGCAACACAAATAGAAAGTCTTGTCCCCTTCAAGATTACATTGAAAGCCGGCACCATGTCCACCAAACTATTTTTCACTGCGACCACACTGTTAACAGCCATTATTATATTGATATCTGACGTTCATTCCAAAAAACCTGCCAGTCTTGAATATTGTTGCTATAATATCTTGTGCCTGTGGAATGTGACAAGTTGTATAATCTACAGTGTAAGACATCATCCAAGTTGAGAAGAGATCTGGGCGACATCAAATACACAAAGTGTAACATGTATAGTTTATCAGCCATGAGCTTTCTTTAAAAAAAACAAACTCATGCTTTTGAATAATTTATGAGTTGTATTAAAAATCTATTAAAATTTCATTACCAATGTATTAACAGTCACCAAATTCATATTCTTGTAACATGTATATAGTTATATAGACTGCTAGAGCCAACATATTTAGGATATGAGACCCTCTGGTTAATTTGCTAGTGTTTGATGTATTTCTTATTATAATGTAACAGAGTCTGAATAATTTTAATTGTTGGTGTAAATATATTTGGATTTAATATGAAAATTTTGCCTGTCTGTGCTTGTGTAAAGTCATTGAAATACATTTGTGAAAGCTTCTTAGAGTTTTGTCTTATTAAAATTATGACTCAATAATGCTATAGTTTGCATACTCATTGAGTCATTGTCAATAGCATTGACTTGACAGATTTTTCACAGATACTACTCTTACCAGAGACACATGTACAACCTGCGATGCCTTTGACACGTCTAAGTGTCAGGTACATTTTAAGTAGCTGATGCTAACATTATAATGTGACAACTTACACTGTTTAAATAACAATCTTTTGAGTATTGAGCTCAGTATGATTCTGTTTGAATATAAATTTAAACATCTTGAGCAGCTTTTTATCCATTGCCTGCTAGCAAGGCCTCGTCACTGCTTGCAATACCAGGCCTCATCATTGCTTGCAATACCAGGCCTTGTCACTGCTTGCAATACCAGGCCTCGTCACTGCTTGCAATACCAGGCCTCGTCACTGCTTGCAATACCAGGCCTTGTCACTGCTTGCAATAACCAGGCCTCCTCACTGCTTGCAATACCAGGCCTTGTTTGCTAGCAAGGCCTCGTCACTGCTTGCAATACCACGCCTCATCATTGCTTGCAATACCAGGCCTTGTCACTGCGTGCAATACCAGGCCTCGTCACTGCTTGCAATACCAGGCCTCGTCACTGCTTGCAATACCAGGCCTTGTCACTGCTTGCAATAACCAGGCCTCCTCACTGCTTGCAATACCAGGCCTTGTCACTGCTTGCAATACCAGGCCTTGTCACTGCTTGCAATACCAGGCCTTGTCACTGCTTGCAATACCAGGCCTCGTCACTGCTTGCAATACCAGGCCTTGTCACTGCTTGCAATACCAGGCATCGTCACTGCTTGCAAGGCCTCATCACTGCTTGCAATACCAGGCCTTGTCACTGCTTGCAATACCAGGCCTCGTCACTGCTTGCAATACCAGGCATCGTCACTGCTTGCATTACCAGGCATCGTCACTGCTTGCAATACCAGGCCTCGTCACTGCTTGCAATACAAGGCATCGTCACTGCTTGCATTACCAGGCCTCATCACTGCTTGCAATACCAGGCCTTGTCACTGCTTGCAATACCAGGCCTCGTCATGGCATCGTCTCTGCTTGCACTACCAGGCCTCGTCCCTGCGTGCAATACAAGGCATCGTCACTGCTTGCATTACCAGGCCTCGTCACTGCTTGCAATACCAGGCCTTGTCACTGCTTGCAATACCAGGCCTCGTCACTGCTTGCAATACCAGGCATCGTCACTGCTTGCAATACCAGGCATCGTCACTGCTTGCAAGGCCTCATCACTGCTTGCAATACCAGGCCTTGTCACTGCTTGCAATACCAGGCCTCGTCACTGCTTGCAATACCAGGCCTCGTCACTGCTTGCAATACCAGGCCTTGTCACTGCTTGCAATACCAGGCCTTGTCACTGCTTGCAATACCAGGCCTCATCACTGCTTGCAATACCAGGCCTTGTCACTGCTTGAAATACCAGGCCTTGTCACTGCTTGAAATACCAGGCATTGTCACTGCTTGCAAGGCCTTGTCACTGCTTGCAATACCAGGCCTTGTCACTGCCTGCAATACCATTTTGGTTTTTCAACTAGTGCATGAGAAAGTTGAACTGGATTTTATTCAATAAATTGTTTGACAAGCGGTCACATAGACAGTAATAATGAGATATGTAGCAGTGGATATGGGCAATGAACTTAGTTACAATGGGAGCAGCAAGTACTTTTCTGTATTAATGTACTAATGAATAACACATACTTTTAGTGCTAGAAAGTTTAAGAATGAAGAATACCATAGTCAACAGCTGCAAGCTAGTTAGGCTCAACTGTACTGCTCACAGAAGCCCTCTTTACGGTGACATCAAGCATCAATACCACAGGGAATATTGTGCATCATATATGGTGACATCAAGCATCAGTACCACAGGGCATATTGTGCATCATATATGGTGACATCAAGCATCAGTACCACAGGGAATATTGTGCATCATATAGTGTTTAACATTCTTCATACAGCAAAGACATAAGCGAGCATATAGAATATTGATGGATGTAAGTCCTGGTTTTGAAAAGAATACTTTTAATAACACCAATTCGACAATTCTGGTGAAAATGTCGTCACTAGCCAGACGACTTCTCGACTTGGCAACTGTAGTTTTGATTTCTACTTGCATTAGTGCAACAACCGCAGTTTGTGTGAGCTCCACTTGTTTGAGATTTTTAAAAAAAAACAATTACGTTTTTTCGTTTCGAGGCACACCACTTGTAAATGAAACTTTATTATGGGCTGCTCTAGAAATAAGCCGATAGATTGGTTAGTCTGTTGGCGCCATTCTTGATAAAGCATTACTGCCTAATCGGGATTTCTGTAGGATTTCCGCAGACTTAAGTTAATATCCTCAAACGCTTCCTATTGGTCATTTCAGACATGTGTTGTGGACTTTGTCCCACAATAACTCCGATATGTATCATAGCTTTGTCCTGCCCCTATATGACTGTGATTGGTCTGAATTAGTTCGTGTGACGGAGACTCTGCCCACCGGTCCCGGGTGCATCGCTTGCAGGCACACAGTGATGAGGCAAGATGGCGGATACTGCTGCGAATGTTCTTGGACATCATGACGTAGATGATGGGATTGATACAGGACTGGAAGTAAGGAAGACAGTTGATGACGTGCTGGGGGGAGAAATAAAGAAAGAAATTTGTTAGTTTTTTAAAATAAGAATACTTGACTTATTGAAATGTAATTTTAATTAGCAATTAAAGGGCCAACTGTTTTTTTAAAATTAGTCCAAGGGAAAACAAACGAAATTAAAATGACGGTTATGATCATAATAAGTTATCTCCCTTGCTACCGTTTCCCAAACTTTGTATTTTGGTAGCCCGGTTTTCTTTACACTTCTTCTAATAAAGTAAAGGTACCGCTTTTCGGGCCTGTATGTAACATAAAATGATAAAACATAGTTGAATGTCAATAGCCCATGTCAAGAGCACAGTCGCTAGATTTAAACATAACTAATTAACAATAAATTATGACAATATGAATCATTCGATTAGTCAACCATAACTGAGTATTACGAAATATTTTAAAAGCCCTGACTAAAATTGTGAACATTCATATCATATTTAATAGCAACCGAATATCTAGAGCAGGGCTGCCACTCACTTTTTTTAAATTTCCCAAGATTTGGTGAACGAATTTCCCAAGATTTCCCAAGGTCATAAAAATATATAAGATTTTTTTTTTTTTTTAAAGGGTTTTTTCTATGTAATTAATGTAATAATAGATTGAAATAATGCCCCTGAAAAACATGGTACATTAATTGACTGAAATTTATTCAAAAAGACATTTAAAAAATTTTTAATCACATAAAAGGAACAATTTGTTTTAAAAAAAATAATTTATAACCAAAATATCAATACCCACTGGACTTAGGTTAGTAAATATTACCTCCGAATTCTCTGGTAAAAATATCTACAATACATGTGAAGACTACAGGGGAAAAACCACAGTTGTCCAATTTTACACATTTTCGCGTTTGCGTCCCTTTCATCGAGTACTGGTGCTTAACTATGACCTCTGAAAATATACAAGCGAAAACCCACCGTAGTCACCCGTTATTGAGGTATTTAAAAATAGGCTACAATGGAATAACAACCGATGTCCAATGTTTACAAAGGAAAAGTCACAGCTGTCCAAGTTATTTTGGTACAAACCAATGAGAATCTAGAGAAAAGTCACGTGACCGGCTAGCAACATTGCAAACAACAAACATGGCGGATGTTGTAGATAAACCGATCGTCACAGATAAGCCGAAGAAAAAACAAGTTACTGGACGAAAAAGAGAGTTTTCTCGAGATGAGAAGTTAAGAAATCATGTTACAGGGCCACCTTGTAACTGTAAGGTGCTAAAATGCTTCCAGATTACTACCGAAGATGACAGGTCAAAGATGATTTCCCATTTCAATTCGTTGAAAACAAAAGATGAGCAGGATGCATTCCTTGCCTCGCTCATTTCAGTTCATTCAGTTCAGCGTCGCCGTAGCAGAAAGGAAGAGCCAACAGAGGCAGAATTTCACAACCATTCTTATAAATACCATATGAATATTGTTAGAGATGGTAGATGCACTCGAATTGATGTGTGTGTCAAGGGATTTATATCTATATTTGATGTGACAGAAAACCGTGTCAGGAGAATCAGGGAAAGCCTAGCAGCCACAGGTGGGTTAACTGATTTTGTTTTAATTTAAACCAACCACTTTTTATTAATGGAAAGTATGTAAAGACTTTCTTTAATAAATGATAATCATTTTTGATATTACTGATATAGAACAAAAGAAGCCACTGCCACTATGTTAAAGTTAAGCCTTTAACTTAAAACTAAAACTTAGTAAAAAAAAGTATTGTACTTGTACATGTTACATCTGGGCAAAAGACTCATAATCTTAACATTTTTTCCTCTGTTTTTTTAAATATATTTTAATCTAGAATACGAGAGAAAAGATGATAATAATAATAGAAATGTTTATAAATATATTAAATAATAGAAATATCATAACTTATTCTTTGTATTAAATTTTATTATTATTTTGTTTTTCCTAATTAGGTTTGCCATGCAAAGACATGCGAGGGCAACATAAAATCAGACCACATGCTTTTTCTGCTGTAGATGTTGATCTGATCATTCAGCATATTCAGTCATTTAGAGGACGTTCCTCACATTATGCAAGAAACAAGACCACCAGATTGTACCTTTCAGAGGACTTGAACATTTCTAAAATGTATACTATGTTCAAGGAGAAACACCCGAATCAAAAATGCTCATACGAAAGCTATCGTGGTATTTTTAACAGCAAATTTAACATTTCATTTGGGTATCCAAGGAAAGACACTTGTTCAGTATGTGACAAAATAAAGAAAAAAATGGAATGGGTAGACAGTCAAGTAGGCCTACCTGTCGAGTCTGATGGTGAAAACACATTATTAAGCCAGAAGAACGAGTTAAATGTTTCGCTTGAGCTCCACCAGAGGAAAGCTGAAGTGTTCTACCAGAGGAAAAGAGCTGCTCGATTTGAAGCACAACGCTCAAATGACTTTGAGGCAATCTGCTTTGATTTCCAAAAAAATTTGCCATGCCCCAACATTTCAACGCAGGATGTATACTACTCCAGACAGCTGTCATTCTACTCCTTCAACATCCATGTCCTTTCATCCCAAAAAGTTTATTTCTATTGCTATGATGAGACTGTGGGCAAGAAAGGCTCCGATGACGTGTGCTCAATGCTCCATGATTATTTCACAAATCAGCTGCCACATGAAGTGAAACAGATCAAGTTGTTTTGTGATTCTTGTGCTGGGCAAAACAAGAACTGGACTGTATTACGTTTTTTATATTATCTAGTTCATAAAACAGAGCGATTTGACAACATCACAATGTCATTTCCAGTTCGAGGACATTCCTATATGGAATGTGATAGAGATATGGCCAATGTAAATCAAAAGTTTCCAGCAGAAACACCAGCAGACTGGAGGAATGTTTTGCAGACCACACGTACAAAACCAGAGCCATACAATGTCATCAATATGACAAGTGACATGTTTTTGAAATTCACAGAATTTCTTAAACCACATTTTTTGTCAGTATGTCCTTTCCAGACCCGCTCGCTTAGAGAGATTCAGATCTCAAAGGGTCATCCTCACCTCATTATGTACAAGGACAGCTGGAATGGACCTTTCAGCTCTGTGCCTGTTACTCCCCGACAGGCTAGAGCATCCGGTCGTGCAGCAAGAGGCAGAAAGCAGACTCAAGCAGCCCATGTGGCTCAGTTATGTGATTATCCAAGGCAAGCCTACACAGCTCCTCTGCCCCTCTCCAGTGCAAAATTTAAAGACTTATCAAAGTTGAAAGATTTTGTGAGTGAGCGAAATAAACCGTTCTTCGAGCAACTGCCTCAAGATGACCTCAGCAGCCAGGAATCAGACCAAGAGCAAAGATCAGACTCTGACTCAGAATCATCAGAATCTTAACAGACTGACAGAAGTTCTGTGTTTGCTTGCATAAGAAAAAGTCTTAATAAATAGTGTGTGCTTTGAATGTCTTTACTATTTGAATTATTTAAGTGTGCAGGATTGCCAGGGAAAAACAACTGATGTCCAAAATGGATGTCTTGGTTATAAATGCATATTGTGAAGATGTATGTTGGCTCAGTAACTAAATCATTACATCTATATATCAGGGATTGAATCCATTTTCATTAAAAAATTCTTTCAAATAGAAATCTTTAAAATCAAATGCTCCTGAAGTCTTCAAACACAAAATTTCATTTATCTCAAAAATAGAAAAAGTGGACAACTGTGGGTTTTCCCCTGTAGTCTTCATGTGTAATAGAAGTCACTTGGAAACAAAGCTTACAATGCTAATCAACATAGAATTCCTTTTACAAGAACAAAAGGCTCTTCATCAAAAAATGATTTTTCTTATTGTAAGTAGGCCTATGTTGATTAGAAGTGGGGTTTGCAAAGCAATTAAGCAAAATTTATTAATAATAATTGTAGTTAAAATGGGTTGATATTATTATGGAAACAATAAGTATTTTTATTTTTTTCTTGTAAATTTACATCATAACGATTTTTTAACACAAAAAAAAAAACAACTTTTAAAGGTATTGTTCATTTATAATACTATAAAGTAGGCCTATACTTTTAATATCTTAGTTACCTGTGTTTCAATCCACAAGTATTTTTCCAATTGATGAAAATTAGGCTGGATTTTTTATAGATGCATTATATTTTGAATGCATAGTAGAAGTAATTGAAATAATCAAATTTTACTATGTCATTGATTCTTGATTGAACACTAACGTTCACTCTTCGGCTTGTACTGTTTTTCGTATGGTTGCTAATGTCTAATAGCCTAATGATAAAGTTTCCGAGCGTACCCCCCTCCCATTTAATAAACATTCAAAACCTGGATGTAATTTGTAAATCTTCAATTTAAAAAAA
>CAXITT010000002.1:4804744-4819879 GCA_964033795.1 Lymnaea stagnalis | reverse complement strand
AAGGCCGGCAGGTAGGGTGTAGGACTGTCTGTAGGACTATTGTTTAAAGGCCGGCAGGTACGGGTAGGACTATTGTTTAAAGGCCGGCAGGTACGGTGTAGGACTGTTGTTTGAAGGCCGGCAGGTACGGTGTAGGACTGTTGTTTGAAGGCCGGCAGGTACGGTGTAGGACTGTTGTTTGAAGGCCGGCAGGTAGGGTGTAGGACTGTCTGTAGGACTATTGTTTAAAGGCCGGCAGGTACGGTGTAGGACTATTGTTTGAAGGCCGGCAGGTAGGGTGTAGGGCTGTATGTAGGACTATTGTTTAATGGCCAGCAGGTACGGTGTAGGACTGTATTTAGGACTATTGTTTAAAGGCCGGCAGGTAGGGTGTAGGACTGTAGGATTGTTACAGCGGTTTGTGTTGAGACACACCATCCCATGGTACCTGGGCACTGTTACAACTGTGTTGAAACATGCCTGCCTATCCAGCATGAGTTATCTGTCCTGCCATCTGGTAAAGATGGAGTCAGATACTAGCCTTGATTCAATGGAACATGTTCCCTGGTTTAGGACAGTCACGTGATATCATACCCTGTCACACGACTCCATCAGATAGCATCTCCAGATGCCTACGCTAACCTGTTTCATACGTCTCATTTGTATCTGACCCATAATTCCAAACTGTCCAGTGAAATGCGTTTGAGAGCACAAAGCCTGTAGCTATTGACGAATGTAAGGGCTTCGGTCACTGTGAACTCTCGATTCCCAGCTCTTATGAAAGGAAAGGGGACAAGGTGGAGTGTGGAATCAAAGGTTCAAGTATCAGTGTAGCCGAGACGGTATTGTCGATAATCTGCAGATGACCCGAAGGCGGTCCCTCGGGAGATTGGACATTGACCACTAGAGTTGATCCCACGGGAATTGCTCGGACAATATCGGTAACGACTGGCCCGGGTGTCCCATTTCCATTCAAACAGAGGCAGACGATCTAAAAAAAATGGATTTTATGTTTTTCAGTTAAGTCATTTGGTCGACTTTTAATTATATCACCCTCATCTGGACAATGAAAGCTACCTCTGCCCCCACCCACATCTGGATGTTGAAAGCTACCTCTGCCCCCACCCACATCTGGATGTTGAAACCTACCTCTGCCCCCACCCACATCTGGATGTTGAAAGCTACCTCTGCCCCCACCCACATCTGGATGTTGAAAGCTAGCTCTGCCCCCACCCAAATCTGGTCGTTGAAAGCTACCTCTGCCCCCACCCAAATCTGGTCGTTGAAAGCTACCCCCACCACCATCTACGCGGTGAACGTTAAGCCCCCCCCCCTCTCACCCACACACACAGATATCCCCCCGACTCACATATTATTAAAGCCCGGTTTACACAAAAGATATTCGCTATTTTTTCCCCTCAATTTTAGAAATGACGTAGGCAATTTTACCTTGATCCATCGTGGTAAAAGATCCAGCATGGGGAAAGATTCAAGTTGAAAAAACCATTACGGTGAAACATCCATCACGGTGAAAGATCCACCATGTGAAAGATCCACCATGTGAAAGATCAACCATGTGAAAGATCCACCATGTGAAAGATCCAAGTGGCAAGATCCTTTCCCTTTTTTGTTCAGTGTTTTAGAATCAAATTCCACGCGGATTCCAACGATGCTATTTTAAGAGATCCTTCAGAAATCGGGGGGGGGGGGGCAGTATGTGGAGGGGTTGTTGTGTGGAGGGGTTGAGGTGTGATAGGGTTGTGGTGTGATAGGGTTGTGGTGTGATAGGGTTGTGGTGTGATAGGGTTGTGGTGTGGAGGGGTTGTGGTGTGGAGGGGTTGTGGTGTGGAGGGGTTGTGGTGTGGAGGGGTTGTGGTGTGATAGGGTTGTGGTGTGGTAGGGTTGTGGTGTGGAGGGGTTGTGGTGTGGAGGGGTTGTGGTGTGAGGGGTTGTGGTGTGGAGGGGTTGGGGTGGGGAGGGGTTGTGGCGTGGAGGGGTTGTGGTGTGGAGAGGTTGTGGTGTGGAGGGGTTGTTGTGTGGAGGGGTTGTTGTGTGGAGGGGTTGAGGGGTTGTGATGTGAAATTATTCTGAGCACCATACGAAATGACGTTTTTTTAAAAAAAAGACTACATCTTAAAATGTATGAAGGGAGTTACTTATTGAATTCCTGTCTACTCCAAATTGAGGTACAAATGGAATTCCTGTCTATAGCGAGGTACTTATTGAATTCCTATCTATAGTGAGGTAACCATACTAAATTCCTGTGTATAGTGATGTACATATTAAATTCCTGTGTATAGTGAGGTACAGATTAAATTCCTGTGTATAGTGAGGTACATATTAAATTCCTGTGTATAGTGAGGTACATATTAAATTTCTGTGTATAGTGAGGTAAATATTTAATTCCTGTGTATAGTGAGGTACATATTAAATTCCTGTGTATAGTGAGGTACATATTAAATTCCTGTGTATAGTGAGGTACATATTAAATTCCTGTGTATAGTGAGGTACATATTAAATTTCTGTGTATAGTGAGGCACATATTAAATTCCTGTGAATAGTGAGGCACATATTAAATTCCTGTGTATAGTGAGGTACATATTAAATTCCTGTGTATAGTGAGGTACATATCAAATTCCTGTGTATAGTGAGGTACATATTAAATTCCTGTGCATAGTGAGGTACATATTAAATTCATGTGTATAGTGAGGCACATATTAAATTCCTGTGTATAGTGAGGTACATATTAAATTCATGTGTATAGTGAGGTACATATTAAATTCCTGTGTATAGTGAGGTACATATTAAATTCCTGTGTATAGTGAGGTACATATTAAATTCATGTGTATAGTGAGGTACATATTAAATTCATGTGTATAGTGAGGCACATATTAAATTCCTGTGTATAGTGAGGTACATATCAAATTCCTGTGTATAGTGAGGTACATATTAAATTCCTGTGTATAGTGAGGTACATATTAAATTCATGTGTATAGTAAGGTACATATTAAATTCCTGTGTATAGTGAGGTACATATTAAATTCATGTGTATAGT
Organism: Lymnaea stagnalis; assembly: GCA_964033795.1. Lineage (NCBI taxonomy): Eukaryota > Metazoa > Mollusca > Gastropoda > Lymnaeidae > Lymnaea > Lymnaea stagnalis. Next base: position 4,816,845 of record CAXITT010000002.1, on the reverse strand, counting down.
GAGGCACATATTAAATTCCTGTGTATAGTGAGGCACATATTAAATTCCTGTGTATAGTGAGGTACATATTAAATTCCTGTGTATAGTGAGGTACATATTAAATTCCTGTGTATACTGAGGTACATATTAAATTCCTGTGTATAGTGAGGTTCTTATTTAAATCATGTGTATAGTGAGGTACATATTAAATTCATGTGTATAGTGAGGTACATATTAAATTCCTGTGTATAGTGAGGTACCTATTAAATTCCTGTGTATAGTGAGGCACATATTAAATTCCTGTGTATAGTGAGGTACATATTAAATTCCTGTGTATAGTGAGGTACATATTAAATTCCTGTGTATAGTGATGTTCCTATTTAAATCCTGTGTATAGTGAGGTACCTATTAAATTCCTGTGTATAGTGAGGTACATATTAAATTCCTGTGTATACTGAGGTACATATTAAATTCCTGTGTATAGTGAGGTTCTTATTTAAATCCTGTGTATAGTGAGGCACATATTAAATTCCTGTGTATAGTGAGGTACATATTAAATTCCTGTGTATAGTGAGGTACATATTAAATTCCTGTGTATAGTGAGGTACATATTAAATTCCTGTGTATAGTGAGGTACACATTAAATTCTTGTGTATAGTGAGGCACATATTAAATTCCTGTGTATAGTGAGGTACACATTAAATTCCTGTGTATAGTGAGGCACATATTAAATTCCTGTGTATAGTGAGGTACATATTAAATTCCTGTGTATAGTGAGGTACATATTAAATTCCTGTGTATAGTGAGGTACATATTAAATTCCTGTGCATAGTGAGGTACATATTAAATTCCTGTGTATAGTGAGGTACACATTAAATTCTTGTGTATAGTGAGGTACATATTAAATTCCTGTGTATAGTGAGGTACATATTAAATTCCTGTGTATAGTGAGGTACATATTAAATTCCTGTGTATAGTGAGGTACATATTAAATTCCTGTGTATAGTGAGGTACATATTAAATTCTTGTGTATAGTGAGGTACATATTAAATTCCTGTGTATAGTGAGGTACATATTAAATTCCTGTGTATAGTGAGGTACATATTAAATTCCTGTATATAGTGAGGTACATATTAAATTTCTGTGTATAGTGAGGTTCTTATTTAAATCCTGTGTATAGTGAGGTACATATTAAATTCCTGTGTATAGTGAGGCACATATTAAATTCCTGTGTATAGTGAGGTATATATTAAATTCCTGTCTATAGTGAGGTTCATATTAAATTCCTGTGTATAGTAAGGTACATATTAAATTCCTGTGTATAGTGAGGTACATATTAAATTCCTGTGTATAGTGAGGTACATATTAAATTCCTGTGTATAGTGAGGTACATATTAAATTCCTGTGCATAGTTAGGTACATATTAAATTCCTGTGTATAGTGAGGTTCATATTAAATTCCTGTGTATAGTGAGGTACACATTAAATTCCTGTGTATAGTGAGGTACATATTAAATTCCTGTGTATAGTGAGGTACATATTAAATTCCTGTGTATAGTGAGGTACATATTAAATTCCTGTGTATAGTGAGGTACACATTAAATTCCTGTGTATAGTGAGGCACATATTAAATTCCTGTGTATAGTGAGGCACATATTAAATTCCTGTGTGTAGTAAGGTACGTATTAAATTCCTGTGTATAGTGAGGCACATATTAAATTCCTGTGTATAGTGAGGTACATATTAAATTCCTGTGTATAGTGAGGTACATATTAAATTCTTGTGTATAATGAGGTACATATTAAATTCCTGTGTATAGTGAGGTACATATTAAATTCCTGTGTATAGTGAGGTACATATTAAATTCCTGTGTATAGTGAGGTACATATTAAATTCCTTGGTATAGTGAGGTCCATATTAAATTCCTGTGTATAGTGAGGTCCATATTAAATTCCTGTGTATAGTGAGGTACATATTAAATTCCTGTGTATAGTGAGGTACATATTAAATTCCTGTGTATAGTGAGGTACATATTAAATTCCTGTGTATAGTGAGGTATGTATTTAATTCCTGTGTATAGTGAGGTACATATTAAATTCCTGTGTATAGTGAGGTACATACTAAATTCCTGTGTATAGTGAGGTACTTATTTAATTTTTTTCTATAGTGAAGTACTTATTTAATTACAGTCTATAGTGAGGTACATATTGAAGTCCTGTCTATAGTGTACATATTGAAGTCCTGTCTATAGTGTAGATATTGAAGTCCTGTCTTTAACGAACAGTGATAGTAGAATTTTCCGCCTTCCAGAAATAAAGGATAAAATAATCAAGCTAATCAAAGTTGCAAATAAAACTTAACACGTCTAGAGTGAACACTACTGAATGTGAATCAATAGGATCTATGCAACATAAGGCAAGGATTCTACTCCTATTGTCAGAGGGTTGGACTTGATACATCGTAAAAAAAAACAATAACACTTTTTTATCTTATTTTCAAAAGAAAAATAATGTATGCCGGAAACACCTTCAAATAGTCTTATATCCAATACATACTTTTAATATACTCATAATAAAAGATTTTGAATAGTGCATGGTGGAAATTTATTATGATAAGAAGTCCATAGACCTGATGATGACAAGATGTCCACACATGTCCATTGACATGATGATGACGAGATGTCCTCACATGTCCATAGACCTTATTATGACAAAATGTCCAAACATGTCAATATATCTGGTAATGGCATTTGACTTTATTAGCATAAGCCGACTTTTCACACCCCAGTAGGAACATGGCTTCCCCTAAGACCACACACCCCAGTAGGAACATGGCTGACCCTAAGACCACACACCCCAGTAGGAACATAGCTTCCCCTAAGACCACACACCCCAGGAAGAACGTGGCTGCCCCTAACACCACACACCCCAGTAGGAACATGGCTGCCTCCGCGACCACACACCCAAGTAGGTACATGGCTGCCCGCGCGACATCACACCCAAGCAGGAACATGGCTGCCCCCACGATCACACACCCCAGTAGGTACATGCCTGCCTCCACGACCACACACCCCAGTAGGTACATGGCTGCACCTAAGACAACACACCACATGAGGAACATGGCTGCCCCACGACCACTAACAACAGGAGGAACATGGCTGCCCCCACAACCACACACCCCAGTAGGAACATGGCTGCCCCTAAGACCACACACCGCAGGAGGAACATGGCTGCCCCCACGACCACAAGCCCAGTGGGTACATGGCTGCCCCCATGACCACACAACCCAGGAGGAACATGGCTTCCCCCACGACCACACACCCCAGTAGGAACATGGCTGCCTCCAAGACCACACACCCCAGTAGGTACATGGATGCCCCTAGACCACACCCCAGGAGGAACATGGCTGCCCCCACAACCACACACCCCAGTAGGTACATGGGTGCTCCTAAGACCACATACCGCAGTAGGTACATGGCTGCTACTAAGACCACACACTCCAGTAGGTACATGGCTGCCCCCACGACCACACAACCCAGGAGGAACATGTCTGCCCTTAAGACCACACGCCCCACTAGGAACATGGCTGCCCCCACGACCACAAATCCCAGTGGGTACATGGCTGCCCCTTGGCTGCCCCCACAACCACACACCCCAGGAGGTACATGGGTGCTCCTAAGACCACATACCGCAGTAGGTACATGGCTGCTACTAAGACCACACACTCCAGTAGGTACATGGCTGCCCCCACGACTACACAACCCAGGAGGAACATGTCTGCCCTTAAGACCACACGCCCCATTAGGTACATGGCTGCCCCCACGTCCACAAATCCCAGTGGGTACATGGCTGCCCCTAATACCACACACCCCAGTAGGTACATGGCTGCCTCCACGACCACACACCCCAGAAGGTACATGGGTGCTCCCATGACCACACAACCCAGGAGGAACATGGCTCCCCCCACGACCACACACCCCAGTAGGAAAATGGCTTCCTCCAAGACCACACACCCCAGTAGGTACATGGCTGCCCCTAGACCACACCCCAGGAGGAACATGTCTGCCCCCTCAACCACACACCCCAGTAGGTAAATGGGTGCCCCTAAGACCACACACCCCAGGAGGAACATGTCTGCCCCAACGACGACACACCCCAGTAGGAGCATAGCTGCCCCTAAGACCACACACCCCAGGAGGAACATGGCTTCCCCATAAGACCCCACATCACAAGAGGAACATGGCTGCCCCCCCCCTCCCCCCCCCCCCCCCACCCTCGATATAAACGAGGCAATATTAGGCTCATCGTATTTAAATAGTGCAGCAACAGATAACTGCTGGAGAATGAAGCAAGATTGTGGTCTGCAACTTCTTGCACAAATAATCTTAGCTGCTTTATTCTCCCATTGTATGGCTCCGAGTAATGCCCATGGTGAGTGCAACTGAGGCAAGCATGGAGCAAGGGCTTTTCAACATCTCCCACCAAGTGCACAACTACATGACCAAAGTCTTTTCAACATATCCCGCCATGTACTCAACTGCATGACCAAATACTTTTCAACATCTCCTGCCTCGTGCACAACTGACGTCCAAAGGCTTTTCAAAATCTCAACCCTTGTGCACAACTGACGGCCAAAGGCTTTTCAACATCTCCCTCCTTGTGCACAACTGACGACCAAAGGCTTTTCAACATCTCCCGCCTTATGCCCAACTGACGGCCAAAGGCTTTTCAACATCCCCCGCCTTGTGCCCAACTGACGGCCAAAGGCTTTTCAACATCTCCCTCCTTGTGCACAACTAACGGCCAAAGGCTTTTCAACATCTCCTGCCTCGTGCACAACTGACGGCCAAAGGCTTTTCAACATCTCCCGCCTTGGGCCCAACTGACGGCCAAAGGCTTTTCAACATCTCCCTCCTTGTGCGCAACTGACGGCCAAAGGCTTTTCAACATCTCCTGCCTCGTGCACAACTGACGGCCAAAGGCTTTTCAACATCTCCCGCCTTGTGCATAACTGACGGCCAAAGGCTTTTCAACATCTCCTGCCTCATGCACAACTTCATGACCAAAGGGTTTTCAACATCTCCCGCTTGTGCACAACTCCATGACCAAAGGCTTTTCATTATCTCCTGCCTTGTACACAACTACATGTTGAAAACCATAAAATAATTTAAAAAATACATGGTTATACACAAGCCATTAAAAAATACGCAAAATACATTATAACACACTCATTATGTTAAATGTAATTATTGCGTTGAAAAAAGGAAATAGATTCTGGAGGAAAAAAAATAAATATATAAAAATAGGAAAAATTTACTTGAAAGGAATTTTTGTAAGGGCCCTGCAGATTGTGAGATCCTAAGCTATAGTTTACATTATATGTAAATCCGGCACTGGTTGTAGATAGAATATAAGAGTGTGGGTCATGGTTTGTCGGAATATGGCTCAAAGAATATAGTATATGGGACACAGAATATAGTTTACCCGAGCTTAATAGGGTACAGTTCCCTTTTTACTCCAGGTCTGGATATTTTGAGATAGTACCCGCTGGGTCCAAGTGTTTCAAATAAAGAGTTCACTTCTCATTTTCTCATTTGCTGGTCTTTAAACAATAGGCCTTCCGACTGTCCTACCGACAGTCCTACAACCTACCTGACATCCTTTAAACCATAGGTCTACATACAGTGCTACCGACAGTCCTAGCGACAATCCTACAGCCTACCTGCTGGTCTTTAAACAATAGGCATACAGAAAGTCCTACAGCCTCTTGGTTAATTTCTTGAATATTTTTTCCACATGTTGAGTACGGTTTGGGGGAGGGGGGGACGGACCGTTTGTGAAAAGGAAGCAGGACACACCAGAAGTAATATATATATATATATNTATATATATATATGTATATATATATATATATATATATAAGAAATGGGTTACAGAATGTCAGACCATGGTAAAAAAATCGAGTTCAATTCTTGATTGACAGGGTAAATAAGTGGTGAGTGCCGTACCAATCAACAGAAAACGTGTAACCGCTTCGCCCCATCACAGCTGAGCAAAACCTTTGACAATTTAGACATAATTGTGGCACTATTTTTTATATTGATGTATTAACTTTTGTCAAATACATAGGTGACTTGGCTCAGTGAGAAAAATATCTGAGGCACCAGTAGTAATAACACAATACGAAAGGTGAAGATACTCAGCTGATTTGTAAAGTCCATTTAGTGTAGAATGGTATTAAGTGTAGTATTTTGACAGTCTAACCAAGTCTATTTAGTATAGAGTAGTATTAAGTGTAGTTAGTGAGTCTAACCAAGTATTTAAAGTAGTAAGTTGACACATGCTAGACGATTATTAAGTGTAGTAAGTTGACAAATTCTAGCCGCAAAGTTGTAATGCATTGTTGTTAATGGCCGCTGGTATTTGTTTCAAAGTTAGGTCAAAGGTCATTATTTCTCATTGTTGCATGTGATTAAGTGATATTATCTTAGTCCAGCTATCCCTGACTGTCATTTGATGCTGTCCAGCTATCCCTGACTCTCATTTGATGCTGTCCAGCTATCCCTGACTCTCATTTGATGCTGTCCAGCTATCCCTGCCTATCATTTGATGCTGTCCAGGTATCCCTGCCTATCATTTGATGCTGTCCATCTATCCCTGCCTATCATTCGATGCTGTCCAGCTATCCTCGCCTCTCATTTGATGCTGTCCAGCTATCCCTGACTCTTATTTGATGCTGTCCAGCTATCCTCGCATCTCATTTGATGCTGTCCAGCTATGCCCGCCTCTCATTTGATGCTGTCCAGCTATCCCTGCCTATCATTTGATGCTGTCCAGCTCTCCTCGCCTCTCATTTGATGCTGTCCAGCTATCCCTGCCTCTCATTTGATGCTGTCCAGCTATCCCTGCCTATCATTTGATGCTGTCCAGCTATCCTCGCCTCTCATTTGATGCTGTCCAGCTATGCCTGCCTCTCATTTGATGCTGTCCAGCTATCCCTGCCTATCATTTGATGCTGTCCAGCTATCCTCGCCTCTTATTTGATGCTGTCCAGCTATCCCTGCCTATCATTTGATGGTGTCCAGGTATCCTCGCCTCTCATTTGATGCTAACCAGCTACCCCTGCCTATCATTTGATGCTGACAATCAAAGCAGAAATAAAAAAAAACAAAAGGTGATATTATTTAATAAATACGTTAATGTTAAAAAATGGCGAATTGACGCCAGAGAGTCCTAAAATATGTCAAGCATTTAAGCGTCCCCAGAGCTATCCCACCTTGAGAACCACTCCCCTATACCATCCTGACTGCCATCACCTTGAGTACCACTATCCTATACCATCCTGACTCCCATCACCTTGAGTACCACTAACCTATACCATCCTTACTCCCATCACATTGAGTACCACTACCCTATACCATCCTTACTCCCATCACCTTGAGTACCAATACCCTATAACATCCTGATTCCCATCACCTTGAGTACCACTACCTTATACCACCCTGACTCCCATCACCCTGAGTACCACTACCCTGTACCATCCTGACTCTCAACCCCTTGAGTACCAATACCCTATACCATCCTGACTCCCATCACATTGAGTACCACTACCCTATACCATCCTGGCTCCCATCACCTTGAGTACCACTACCCTATACAACTATGACTCCAATCACCTTGAGTACCACTACCCTATACCATCCTTACTCCCATCACCTTGAGTACCACTACCCTATACAACCATGACTCCCATCACCTTGAGTACCACTACCCTATACCATCCTGACTCCCATCACCCTGAGTACCACTACCCTATACCATCCTGACACCCATCACCTTGAGTACCACTACCCCATACCATCCTGACTCCCATCACCCTGAGTACCACTACCCTATACCATCCTTACCCATCACCTTGAGTACCACTACCCTATACCATCCTGACCCCCATCACCCTGAGTACCACTACCCTATACCACCATGACTACCATCACCTTGAGTACTACTACCCTATACCATCCTTACTCCCATCACCTTGAGTACCAATACCCTATACCATCCTGACACCCATCACCTTGAGTACCACTACCCTATACAATCCTTATTCCCATCACCTTGAGTACCACTACCCTTTACAACCATGACTCCCATCACCTTGAGTACCACTACCCTATACCATCCTGACTCACATCACCCTGAGTACCACTACACTATAAAATCCTGACTCCTATCACCTTGAGTATTACTACCCTATACCATCTTTACTCCCATCACCTTGAGTACCACTACCCTATACCACAATGACTCCCATCACCTTGAGTACCACTACCCTATACCATCCTTACTCCCATCACCCCTAGTACAACTGCCATATACCATCCTGACTCCCATCACCTTGAGTACCACAGCCCTATACCATCCTGACTCCCATCACCTTGAGTACCACTACCCTATACCATCCTTACTCCCATCACCTTGAGTACCACTACCCTATACCACAATGACTCCCATCACCTTGAGTACAACTACCCTATACCATCCTTACTCCAATCACCCCGAGTACCACTGCCCTATACCATCCTGACTCCCATCACCTTGAGTACCACTGCCCTATACCATCCTGACTCCCATCACCTTGAGTACCACTACAATATACCATCCTGACTCCCATCACCTTTAGTACCACTGCCCTATACCATCCTGACTCCCATCACCTTGAGTACCACTGCTCTATACCATCCTGACTCTCATCACCTTGAGTACCACTGCCCTATACCATTCTGACTCTCATCACCCTGAGTACCACTACCCTATACCATCCTGACTCCCATCACCTTGAGTACCACTACCATATACCATCCTGACTCCCATCACCTTGAGTACCACTGCCCTATACCATCCTGACTCCCATCACCTTGAGTACCACTACCATATACCATCCTGACTCCCATCACCTTGAGTACCACTGCCCTATACCATCCTGACTCCCATCACCTTGAGTACCACTGCCCTATACCATCCTGACTCTCATCACCCTGAGTACCACTACCCTATACCATCCTGACTCCCATCACCTTGAGTACCACTACCCTATACCATCCTGACTCCCATCACCTTGAGTACCACTACCCTATACCATCCTGACTCCCATCACCTTGAGTACCACTACCCTTTACCATCCTGACTCCCATCACCAATTCCACCATCGCGGCCATTGTATAAACTCCTTTCAGAATTCCCTCCCATTAGTTGATGACTTGATAGAATATTCTATGGGGTCTCATTTCGCCCCAACCCCACCCCCTTTTTGGGGTAAAATAGTGTAACTTCTCCAAGTTCAAACGCCATGCTTCCATGACTTGACCTCCTCTCCCTTTTCTGTAAGCCCCTCCCCTTGAATTGCCTCCTTTCCCTTGTCATACTTCACATTTTAATATTTTTAAACCTGTTTCAGAACTTGAGGTAAAAAATATAATCCTAAAATCTAAACATACGTCATGTTCTTTGGATCCCATCCCAACCCCCCTGTTGGTTGAGTCATTAGATATCTTGCTCCCAACAATAACCCGCATAATAAATGAAAGCTTATATTCTGGCACTGTTCCGCCTCTTTGCAAATCAGCTGTCATCAAACCACTGCTTAAGAAGCCCGGTCTGGATGAAAATAATTTAAAAAACTATAGACCTGTATCTAACTTATCATTTTTATCTAAAGTTATTGAAAAACTAGTCCTAAAACAACTTTTTGCTTACTTAAATGATCACTCTCTTCTCAGTTCTAATCAGTCGGCCTATAGACATTTCCATAGCACGGAGACAGCTCTCTTGAGAGTCAGTAATGACCTCTTGCGCGCAATGGACAGCGGTAATGTCTCCATTTTGATCCTCTTAGACCTCAGTGCGGCCTTTGACACTGTTGACCATGAAATCCTTTTCAAAACCCTTGAAAACTACTTTGGAATTTCTGGTTCGGTTTTGGCTTGGTTTAGGTCCTACCTCTCTGATAGAACGCAAATGGTCTCTGTCGATGGCTGTCTCTCCGGCAGTGCTGATTTGGTGTACGGAGTGCCACAGGGGTCCGTTTTGGGTCCGGTTCTATTCATAATGTATACCAGACCACTACTCCTCTTGCTCGGGAGGCATGCTGTTGAGAACCAGTCATTTGCAGATGATACACAGCTATACATGCATACCCATCCATCTCTTGTCGATTCCGCTGTCCAGACTTTGCGGGGGTGCATTGATGATGTCAAGTCTTGGATGACACTCAGCAAGTTGAAGCTTAATGATGACAAAACAGAAGCACTCCTCATTTACAATCACAAATCATCCTCTACCTCAATTCTTCCCACCTCATTTCAAGTAGGTAACTCCGACATACAGTTTACACCCTCTGCTAGGAATCTTGGTTATATTCTTTCTAACAACATGTCTCTCGATAAACATATCTCTCACATTTGTCGTTCAGCATACACCGCCATCCGTCAGATCAGCTCCATCCGCCACTACCTGACAGTTAGCGCAACAAAAACTCTAGTCTGTGCTCTTGTTCTCTCTCGTCTTGACTATTGCAACTCACTTCTGTCAGGTTCACCGAAACATTTTATAGAAAAACTGCAGAAAGTTCAAAACTCTGCTGCTAGGCTTGTTCTTAAGGCAAAAAAACGCGATCACGTCACTCCACTACTCCACTCACTACATTGGCTCCCTATACAGGCACGCATTGACTACAAGCTGTCTCTTCTCTGTCACAACTTTTTCTCGGATTCCTGCCCTTCCTATCTAACTGAACTTCTTTCTGTCTATTCACCCCTTCGACAACTTCGCTCCTCCGCAGACTCGCGTATTCTGTCCGTTCCCAAGACACGCACTAAATTATATGGTGAACGATCTTTCTCTTTCTGCGCCCCCAAACAATGGAATTCTTTGCCACTACACATCCGCAATATAACAACCACACAGGCCTTTAAAACTGCACTCAAAACACATCTATTTAAACTATACTACTCTGACTGATTCTCCTCCTATAAACCGATAAACGTACATGGGTTTCCTTGTAAAAATGTCTGGTGTGGGTGGATGAATAGACCTATGGTGTTGTTTTGCTTATATGTTGTTTTTATTTCATTTATGTATTTTATTTTAATATTATGATTATGCCTCTTTGCTATATATGTACAGCGCGGTGAGCCCAGCCCTAGGCCGGGGTACCGTGCTATATAAGACCACTTATTATTATTATTATTATTATTAAGCGACCCCCAGGGCTCCAGGAGCAGTCTGAACGGTGGCCTGTTGGGGCGTTGGGGTGGGGGCGTTTAAAGGGGTGGTTGAATGAATGACGTGATATGTTAAGAGCAACTCAAGATGGCCATCTTTTAAAATGTGTTTTGGCTGGCGCAACTCAAGATGGCCATCTTTTAAAACGTGTTTTGGCCGGCGCAACTCAAGATGGCCATCTTTTAAAATGTGTTTTGGCCGGCGCAACTCAAGATGGCCATCTTTTAAAACGTGTTTTGGCTGGCGCAACTCAATATGGCCATCTTTTAAAACGTGTTTTGGTCGGCGAAACTCAAGATGGCCATCTTTTAAAACGTGTTTTGGCCGGCGCAACTCAATATGGCCATCTTTTAAAACGTGTTTTGCTAGAGCAACTCAAGATGACCATTTTTTTGGTTGGCGTTTGTTGTGAAAATCGTTAGGTTGCGAAGGTGTGGAGAAATGACAATTGTTGCTCGACTGCTAATGTGAACTGAGAGGTTGGGGGGGGTTGGGGTGGAGGAGAGTTTTTTAAAATCTATTTCTGTTGTTGGAAGAGTTCGTCGAAGAGGTGGGGTAAGAGGGGGTGAGATGGTGGGATGTAGGGGTGGGTGAGGGTGTTGTGAGAAGAGGTTTGGGGGTGAGGGTGTTGCGAGAAGAGGTTTGGGGGTGAGGGTGTTGTGAGAAGAGGTTTGGGGTGAGAGTGTTGTGAGAAGAGGTTTGGGGGTGAAAGGCGGGGTACGAGAGGGGTGGGATGTGAGCACTGGGATGTGAGCACTGGGATGCGAGCACTGGGATGTGAGCACTGGGATGTGAGTACTGGGTTGTGAGCACTGGGATGTGAGTACTGGGTTGTGAGCACTGG